>MCJB01049008.1:80402-215830 GCA_002018475.1 Nicotiana obtusifolia
CCCCCCCCCTTTTTCCAACCTTATGAAAAAACTCTGATATTAAAGTAACTGATTTCTAAATCTTATATGAGGAAGTTGGACGACATCAAGATGATAAAGGGTGGGATCGAGGTTAGGGGTGTGTCCAACTCTTTAATACCGGGTTCATCTGAACTCAGTATTTTTTGACACGGAACATAAATTTATGTGCAAAAATTCACTAGAATTGCAATAAATATTTGATATGAACTCATAACTTTAACAATATAATGCGTTCAATGCTAAAAATCTTAGAGGTTGAACCCATAAAGTTTAAATCCTGAATACGTTTCTGATCGAGGTATAATTTGAAAATAATTCGATACTATGACATTTTCCTAGTTAACTATAACGAGGCCTTTCATACCGTATACTCCACTTGTTGTAACTAGGGCGGACTAAGTGAGTAAAAGGAGTTCAGCCAAAACCCCTTCGCTAAAAAGTTATACAGTATATATAAAGTCAAATGTCTTTTCAAGTACACACATAAAATTCCCTTAACTTTTTCATGTTGTTTACATTTTTATTTTTTGATTCCTTTGATGGAAATTTTGCAATCCCCGCTGGTTGTAAGTTTTAATAAGAAAAGGAATTCCTTAAGTTAGATGCTTTTTGCCTTATTGTAGTTTACCTTATAATTAATACTACTATGTTAGTAGTATCCTCTACATAGTAGTATCCTCCACTATGTTACTCTTTGGCATTCTTTGCATTAAAATTCCTAGCTTGCTAGAGTTTAATTATCTATATTTTATATTATATTAAAAGTACGAAGGCATTTAATAAAATGTCGTTCATTTTTTTTATTCTTTAAAAAAATACTTCACACTAGACAAAATAGTCATTTAACTATTCTCCTACTAATATTTAGGACTATTTAATTATTTCCCTAAGATTTAAGATTTCTTTCCCTTTCTTTTAGGTTTAAGCCTATTTTCATAGATATCTAATTTAATGCGGTTTCACATTTCATCAAAGCAAAGCTAAACGATGATTTGGTAAATTCGTCCTTCTGGCCAATTTTTAAAAGTATTTAAAAAGAAAAGAACTTTAAGTTGGATATTACAAATATTGTAAAACTCAATGAACTATCATTTATTTAAGAAAAGTTATGACCTTGAATCTATCTACGAAATTATTATGAAATTTTGACCATCAGAATTAATATTCCTTCTGTTTCAACTTACGTACCACTATTTTTTTTTAGTCAATCTAAACGGACCACATTTATTTATTTAAAAATAATTTATTTTTAAATTTTTTACTTTATTTTTAATAAATTAATTTACAGTCATGAAAATATTTACGATAACCACAAACTTTAAAAATTCTCTTTTTTCCTTAAATTCCATAGTGAATCAAACGCCGCCATATAAATTGGCACGAACAAAGTTAAAAAAAAACCTTCATTTTTTAACATAGAAATGTTACATTTCCATATACTCCAACCGAAAAATATGAAATAATTCATGATAGCAAGTAGTGCAATACTTAGTTTGCATTGGAATAGAAGATCTTGGACTTTGAGCTATCCTGGCCTCATTCAAACACTTTATGCCTTCATAGGCAGATAAAACTGAAGTTTATAAAATTAGGATAGGTTCTAACATTTTATTTATTTATTTTGGATTATATCAAAGTGAAAACAATCACGGACTAAAAATTCTTAATATTTTATAATAAAAGAAGTACCACTAAGTTAAGAACTTTGAACTTTGAGGTTCGCTTTTTCATTGATTGGCTCAGTTTAAAATATTGCAATAGTACAAATAGTGATCTAAGATAAATTTGGAGTCTAAAAGATCTGGTTTTAATAAAATTGATTTTCTTTTGGTTAAATACTGTAAATTTCTCAATATTTCGTATTAACAGAATATAAAGGGTCTGTTCAACGTTAATTCTAACAAAATATAAAATGAATAAATTATTATACAACCTAATTTTAATCTTTTTATACTAACATATTTTGCTAATTAATCACGCAAGAAGAAAATAATCATATAACTTCGTGAATTTTAAAATCACAATAAGACATCTAAAGTATATGGGGTGGGAATTATTCTTTTATTAAGTTAGCTAAATCGATTAAGTTCAGTATTGTAAAACTCTTATACTTTTTATTTTCTATTTATTTTATAGCTAAAAATATTATTTAATACTTACGTAATATTAAGTTGTGTACTCAATGACATGAGGTACAGATACAATAATTTTTTATTTTTTTTATATATTTTATATACACTAAAGCTAGTATATTAAAAATAGGAAACTCCTAACTCAAAAGTCAAATTACTAAAATAGCCATGTTATATACCTAAATAACCTATTAGACTTAATTTGAATACCTTATTTAATTAAAATAAAACCTAGCGCCTGAAGAGAAGCAACGCTTCATACGGCTGTCTTTGAAGAAAACTTCTAACATTGCTTCGAAGAGTTGCCATCTTCTTTTAACACAAAGTATTCAGTGATGCACACGGTTTATTCTTGATTACGAGTAACAATTAAATTTATATGTGATTTTAAGGATATGCGATCTGATTTAATACAATTAAAGAATAAACGGAAATAAATAAATTCAATGAACAAGGAAAAAACGAACCGCCAATATTGAATAATCTTCCTGTGTTAGAAGCCTTTTGAAATAAAATATGAAGCAGATAAATGAGCAAAGTAGACTATAGCTTTTGTATGTTGATTGTATATCGTGTGTCTTTTACAAATGGGGCTGCTTGTTTATATAGGAAAGGTGAAGAATTCTATACAAGGTAAAAATCTCATTTACAAGGTAAGATATTCCTAGAATTAATGGATTCAACGTCTTTATTGATTTGAGCCGCGATTCCCGCCGAGATGCTTGTATATCACAAGATTTCCGATCCTTCAGTTACGCAAATCTGATAACTTTACCATGGGATGCTTTACCCTGATCGGCCTCAACGATCTCACCTCGAGCACCTTGGGTTCGAGCCTCGTTCTGACGACATCTGGTCTCGGGCTTCATATACCCGATATTCCAGTCTCGACCTCTCGGTTGTCAACTTTAATCGACGTTGGTCGTCGAATCCTAAAATCGGTATTTCCTATGTAAGCAATCGGATTCGACCCCATACAGATAGTCCCCTTATTTTTTGGAGAGTAATGACAAGAAACGATATGAGCCGCCGCTTTCAAGATTAGGTTAAGTGGAGACATACTTATAGTGAACGACACGGAATTCGAAACGTCAAATTAGATAACATAAAACGTCTTGTTGATAAATGACGGCAGCATGATGACGCACGTGTCCAGTATAAAAAAAAGGTCTTTTCATGTACCAATTGGTGACAAAATCTGCAATTCCTGCAAACACCAATTAATGCTTTCTCATTCTGGATTTTGAACCGCCCCTTTTGAAAAGTATAAATAGCCCTCTCATTTTTCAGTTTTAAAGTTTGCGTCGTTTGAATACCATATTGCCCAAGTTCTCTAAACTCTGTTCTTCAAGTAATTTCTCTTTCTACGCTTACATCTATTTGCTTTCTATCTCTTTTATTTCAATGGCAAAGACATCTAAGTCTGTTCCTCAGAAGCAACAACCCTCTTCCTCTCAACCCACTGAAGAGGCCGAGCCTGTCGTTGCTGAGGAAACTTCGACAGAGCCTCCTCTAAAAGCTTTCGTACCGGTCGGATGCTCAATCGGCTCCGACTTTAAGGTGGAGAAGGCTTCCTCAGTACCGGGCTGGGGTGAACCAGTCGTTAGGTATATTAGCTCAATCACGAGCAAAACCCTTGATAGGGTGAAAGTAGAATGTAACTGGGTTGGTAAAGATGTGGTAGTTCCCTCTCCGGACGAGGCGATTACCACCCACGTGGAGGGGTATTTGAGTGTTTACACTTACCCCTTCACGTTGGGACCTTTGGACCCCATTACTGTCACCTTTTTACAAAAGATACAATGTTATGTTGGGTCAGATTCACCCTTCCGTTTGGCGAATAATTCATCTTTTCCGTTTTTTTGTGAGCAAGGTCGATGGGCATCCTTTCACCATCGATCATCTACTACGATTATACAGTCCCCGAGTCTTCCGAGGGGGACTAATAAAACTCGCTTGCCGGGCAAGCAAAGCCCCATTTTCAAGCATTGACGAGGACAAGGACTGGGGCTGGATGAGCTGATTTGTTCGAATAAGGACGTCGGACCTAATCCCTGCAAAAGATATGTCGTTCCCTGAAAAGTGGAACATGAACCGTAAGAACTATTTTCCTATCCTAATTCATCTGTTGATGTAGCCGTTTCTCAAATGCCAGCTGCGATTCAGCATTTGGAAGAGTGGGTCCGGAAGGTGGTAGCACAAAGGACATACTCAGAGCACGCCTGACGTGAGATATCGAAAGGCCTATGGGAGGCCAAAAATCATGGTGAGACCGATAATGCTTATATTTCATGCTTTATGTGATCGGTGCTGCTACTAATTAATTTCCTCCTTCCTTTGCAGGTTTATCAAAGGACGCTGAATTGAGGCCGACGTCCCCCGGTAGAGAGGTTCCCTGCCCTCCCCCTGTCTCGGAGCAGGAAGGAGAGAAAAAGAGAAAAGAAGCCCCCGGTTCCTCTGGGCCCGAGATAAAAAGAATTAAGAAGAAGAGCATAGCTCGTAAGACCAAAATCGTCGACTTGGCTATCCGATTGAGTGATGATTTCGAGGGAGATAGGGGCCTTGGTATTTCAAGCAATGAGCCATCTCGGGCAGTCCCCGAGCCGAGGACCGATGAAGCTCGTATTCAACGAGTAGAGGGCCTCGATGCAGGGGCGAGGATCGGGGTTTCCGCTGATGCAGGGGAGGCAGTGCAGGGAACCTCAGGTCCCCCAGAAGCAATGGACTCTCCTTCTTTCTCGGAGGCAACCTTCAATGAAGCCCGAGCTTCAAGGGTGCATTTGCCGAGCAAAGACCACGTACCGGAAGGGCCCTTGAAGACTTTTTTGGAGGTGTGCCATCGGCTGACACCTTTGTGCTCGAAGTGCCGAGGAAGAGTCCCTCCGCCAAGACGAGCAGGGTATCGGTCGATAGATTTCCTGCTCCGAGTTCCAATCCTGATTGAAAGAGGATAATAAAGTTCGCCATTCCCGAAGACGCTAGGGCTCTTGCCGCGCCCGTGGGCGTGGCTAGCTATCTTCGGTGTCTGGTGACCGAGGAAGATCAGGCTGCAATGGATGAGGTGGATGAGGCCTGCTTGTTCAATGAAGCTCAACAGGCAGCAAATAAGGTAAAACTTCTTACAGGCCTTGTTTGGTGTTTGTTATTTTACTTTCAATCTGTACTGACTGTTTTATTTTCTTTCATATTCGTAGTCCTCGGTGCTTCACCATGAGGCTTTTCTTCGGCTAAGGGAAGAAAAGGCACGTCGTCAGCGACTCGAGGGGGAGATGTCGACCCTTAGGGTCGAGCTAGACTTCATGCGCAGGGAGAATGCTACTACACTCGACCAGATAAAGCAGCAACTTGACCGAATAAATCAATTCTGATCCACAGTGAGCGAGGCCAAGGCAGAAAGCAGCGAATGGAGAGCTAAGGCCGATCTGCTGACCTCGAAAAAGGAGACCCTCCAGGCTCGTGTAGTTTTTTTGGAAGAACAAGTCTCGGAGGCACAAGAAAAAATCGGGACTCTGACTAAGAGCACCGATACATTTCAATCCCGAGTAGAAACTCTTACCTTGGATCGTGATGTTCTGGTCAACGAGCTGCAATCGGCAAAATTCGAGATTGCCACATCCAAAGCTGATGCCGATGATCTAATAGCTCAATATAGGGCCAATGCCGAGGCTGCCCAAAAGCAATCAAAGATTCTGGTCGAGTATGCCAAGTGCCAAACCTGTCTTTCTGTTCTCGAGGAGTTACAAGCTCGAGGCTTCGATCTATCCACCGAGGTCGATGATGCAGCAAGGATCGAAGCTGATGCTAGAAAGCGGGCCTTCCCTGAAGAAGAAGAAGAAGAAGAAGAAGAAGAAGAAGAAGAAGAAGAAGAAGAAGAAGAAGAAGACTCCGAGAATTTTGATTGATGCTATTTGTATAATATGTCTTTCTAGGATTCTCATTTTTTTGTAACACATTTTGCTTTATATATATAAAAGATCTTATCTCCCTTTCTTGTTCGATCTATTCTGATAATTCAATTTGCTGAATTTTCTGCCCTTCAGGCTTAGTTAAGACTTACCTTATTTCTCAGTGGATTTTCCCCTTTCACGGCCGATTGGATAAGGCCTAGCCTCGAAAGGGGGCCGAGTTTTGCCTTAATAGGTTTTATTCCTTTTTGAATTTGATTAATTCAACATGGCCTTGGCCCATTAAGAAACTGGAGTTCTGCCTTAATAGATTCAATTCTCCTCGAGTCTAACTTGATTCGGCCTTAGCCTTTTATGAATTCGGATTTGCCTCAATAGGACTTACTGGCCTTTTAAGAAATTGGGGTTTGCCTTAACCGGTCTTTCCCCTCTTCGAGTTTTACTTGGTTCGGCCTTAGCCTTTTAAGAGTTGGGATTTGCCTCAATAGGTCTTACTTCCCTTCGATTTGTCGTATGAAGTTCTGAGCAACGTTGATTTCTGATCATGTAATAAAATTTGAAGGGTCCCTTGGGCTCGGAGACAAGATATTGGTGCTGAAAAGCTTTTATTAGATTTCAGATGCTTGTACAATTTTCTTAGGGGGTAGATCAATCTACTCGGGCATGATACTTTCGACTGTTTGACCCTTACATCGATTCCTAATGATCTATGAGAAATTCCTCTGAAATGAAGTGGCCAAACAGTGAATCGAAGTAGATAAGCAATCTTCTGATATCCATGTTCGACCGAAGTTGCGCACCAAATATTGTTGCCTTCGATACGCGACCGATCTAAGTTAGCATGACTACTTGTTTCCTCGTTAAAAACCTTGCCGTAAAACCCAATTTGGGACAAAACTGGTCGAAGGGAAAAAGAGTGCAACGCGTACTTTCATCCCTAATGTCCCGTGCTTCCTGGTTCGGGATTGCCTCGTTCAATACCTGCAGACGTTAGCAAAACCAACAAACAAAAAAGAATGAAATTTCATACCTTAACAATAGTATCGCTTTAGGTGACTTATGTTCCAATTGTTTGGCAGCTGTTTGCCCTCCATGGTTCCGAGCTTGTAAGATCCCTTCCGGTGACCTTCAAGATGGTATAGGGCCCTTCCCAGTTCGGTCCTAACTTTCCTTCATTCGGATTTCGAGTATTGGGTGTGATTCTTCTGAGCACCAAGTCTCCGATGTTGAAGTGTCGAAGGTGGGCTCTCCGGTTATAATACCTTTCGATCTTTTGTTTTTGGGCCGCCATTCGAACAAGGGCTGCTTCCCTTCTTTCGTCCAACAATTCTAAATTGATGTTCATAGCTTCTCGATTTAATTCTTCGGTTGCGCATCGGAACCTGATACTCGGTTCGCCTACCTCGACCAGTATTAATGCCTCAGCACCGTATACTAGGGAGAAAGGAGAGGCCCCGATGCTGGTTTTCTCGGTTGTGCGGTAAGCCCATAGAACCTCGGGCAGTATCTCTTTCCATTTTCCCTTTACGTCGGTTAACCTTTTCTTCATGTTTCGAATTATAGTTTTTTGGTTGACTCAGCTTGTCCGTTACCGCTGGGGTGATAGGGCGTCGATAAGATCCTCTTGATCCTGTTGTCTTCGAAGAACTTTGTCACTTTACTACCAATGAATTGCTTGCCATTATCGCACACGATCTCCGATGGCATCCCAAATCGACATATGATATGGTCCCAGACGAAGTCGATCACTTCCTTTTCTCTAACTTTTTTGTAAGCCTACGCTTCAACCCATTTGGAAAAGTAGTCAGTCATAAAAAGAATGAATTGAGCTTTACCTGACGAATAAAGTAGAGGGCCACGATGTCCATTCCCCATTTCATGAATGGCCATGGCGATAGGACCGAATGCAATGTCTCTCCGGGCTGGTGGATCATCGGTGTGTGCCTTTGGCACTCGTTGCACTTGCGAACGAATTCCTTTGCATCTTTCTCCATATCGATCCAATAATAGCCGGTTCGAATTATTTTTCGAACCAAGGATTCGAAACCAGAGTGATTCCCACATGAGCCTTCGTGTATTTCTCTTAAAATACACTCGGTGTCTCCTGGTCCAAGGCATATTGCGAGGGGGCCTCCGAATGTCCTTCTGAATAGGGTCCCATCATCGGATAAACAAAACCGGGCTGCCTTTGTGCGTAATGCTCTCGATTATTTGGGATCCGCAGGGAGTTTACCTGATCTGAGATATTTTATATACTTGTTCCTCTAATCCCAGGTTAAGCTTGTCGAATTAATTTCGGCATGGCCTTCCTCCACCACCGACCTCAAGAGTTATACGACCTTTTCGGACTCAATTTCCTCATCTTCGACCGATGATCCCAAGTTGGTGAGGGCGTCGGCCTCACTGTTTTGTTCTCGAGGTATGTGCTGTAAATTCCATTCTTTAAACATGTGCAACGTGACTTGAAGCTTGTCCAAATACCTCTGCATTCGCCCTTCTCTGACTTCGATAGTCCTATTTACTTGGTTGACCACGAGGAGGGAATCGCATTTGGCTTTGATTATTTGTGCTCCTAGGCTTTTGGCCAGCTCTAAACCTGCAATCATAGCTTCATACTCTGCTTCATTGTTAGTCAATTTTACAGTCTTGATAGACTGTCGAATAGTGTTTCCGGTTGGGGGCTTTAATACGATACCAAGCCCCAATCCTTTCGAGTTCGAGGCACCGTCAGTGAACAGGGTCCATACTCCCGAGGGAGTACCCGATTTGGTCAGTAATTCCTTTTCGACCTTGGGTATTAGTGACGGTGCAAAATCGACGACGAAATCTGCCAATACTTGAGATTTGATCGAGGTTCGGGGCCGATATTCGATATCGTACCCGCTTATTTCGGTGGCCCACTTAGCCAATCGACCGGATAGCTCGGGCTTATGCATTATATTTCTCAGGGGATAAGTTGTTACTACACATATAGGATGGCGCTGGAAGTAGGGTTTTAGCTTCCTAGAGGCACTCAATAAAACGAGTGCTAATTTTTCTAAGTGCGGGTATCTAGTTTCGGCTTCTCCTAAGGTTCTACTGACGTAATAAATAGGAAAATGTATACCTTGTTCTTCTCGGACCAGGACCCCACTCACCGCTACTTCCGAAACGGCAAGGTAGAGGTATAATTGTTCACCCGTTTTTGGTATATGCAGCAAAGGTGGGATAGAGAGATACCTCTTAAGCTCTTCTAACGTGCGCTGACATTCTGGACTCCACGAGAAATCGTTCTTCTTTTTCAGCAAGTTAAAAAACCGGTGACTTCTATCGAAAGACCGCGAAATGAAATGGCCTAAAGCAGCTATCTGACCTGTCAACTTTTGTACAGCCTTTACACTGTCTACAATTGTAATGTCCTCGATGGTTTTGATCTTTTCGGGGTTAATTTCTATTCCCCGACTCGAAACCATGAAACCGAGGAATTTTCCCGAGCCCACTCCAAATGCGCACTTCACCGGGTTTAATTTCATGTTGTATCGTTTCAGCACATCGAACGTTTCCTGCAAATGGCTCAAATGGTCCTCTGCTCGCAGGGACTTAACTAATATATCATCAATGTAAGCTTCCATTATTTTTCCTAATTATTTTTCGAACATTTTGTTTACTAGGCATTGATAAGTAGCCCCCGCATTCTTTAACCCGAATGGCATCACGTTATAGCAGTATGTACCATATTTAGTGATGAAGGATGTCTTTTCTTGATCATCCTTGTCCATTCGAATCTGGTTATAGCCGGAGTAGGCGTCGAGAAAGCTAAGGATCTCGTGGCCAGCGGCGGCATCGATCATGCAATCGATGTTAGGTAGGGGAAAAGAATCTTTAGGGCATGCCTTGTTTAAATATTTGTAATCAATGCACATTCTTAACTTATTTCCCTTCTTAGGAACTACAACTACATTTGCTAACCATTCCGGGTATTTAACTTCCTGAATGGATCCTATATTTAAAAGCTTGATTACCTCATCTTTGATGAATATTTTCTTGAGCTCGGATTGAGGCCTCCTCTTTTGCTTGACCGGCCGAAATTTAGGATCGATGCTCAGTTTGTGAGTCGTGATCTCCGGAGGTATCCCTGTTATGTCAAGATGGGACCAAGCGAAAGAATCTTCGTTAGCTGAAAGAAAATGAATAAGTTTATTCCTGAGCTCGGAACTTAAGCCCGAGCCCAGGTATACCTTCCGATCCGGCACATCCTCTCAGAGTGGAATTTGCTCGAGTTCCTCGACCGTCGACTTAGTCGCATCGGATTCATCGAGGCCAACGAATGACCGGGGAATCCTGTAATCATCATCTTCGATAAGCTCCTGTTCACCTTCGTTCGTTGAAGGAGATACCCGTGATTGCTATTTGGTTCTTTGGGAAGGAGCTATTGGTTTCGGCACTGCTTCTTCTACTGCAACCACTTCTTTCGCCGCATGTTGTTCTCCATAAATAGTTATGATCCCATTAGTCGATGGGAATTTCAACACTTGGTGCAATGTCGATGGTACCGCTCTGATATCATGAATCCACGGTCTCCCGAGCAAGGTGTTGTATCTCATATCTCCTTCGATTATACAGAATTTCGTTTCCCGAACGGTACCGGCAGTGTTCACTGGTAAAGTTATTTCTCCTTTGGTTGTCTCGCAAGCCATGTTGAAACCATTGAGGATCCGAACCTCAGGGATGATTCGATCTGTCAACCCGAGCTGTTCGATAACCCATGACCGGATTATGTTGGCCGAACTACCGGGATCGACCAACACACGCTTCACCTTAGTTTTTTGTATAAGCATCGATATTACTAAGGCGTCGTTATGGGGTTGTATGATTCCTTCCGCATCCTCCTCGCTGAAGTGCAAAGCTTCTTCCATCGCGTAATCCCGAGTGCGCTTTTCTCGGGTGATAGTTATTTTTGTGCGTTTCAATACCGGTCCTTGGGGTGTATCTACCCCACCGATTATCATATTGATCGTGTGCTAAGGTTCCTCCTAGTTTTCTGGTCTATTCCTGTTCCCATAATGGTTTTTGGCTCGATCGCTCAAAAACTCTCGAAGGTGCCCATTTTCGAGCAACCGTGCCACCTCCTCCCTCAATTCTTGACAGTCTTCTGTCTTGTGTCCATGTGTACCATGGTACTTACATATCAAATTGGGATCCCTCTTAACTGGATCCGATTGCAATGGTCGAGGCCACTTGGTATCCTTAATGCGACCAATGGCCGATACGAGAGTCGTTGAGTCGACGTTGAAGTTATATTCGGACAGTCGTGGTGCTTCTCGATTGCCAGCGGCTCTCTCAAAGTTGTTTCTTGCCAATGGTCCTCGGTTACTCCGATTAAGGTCGTTCCTCCTTTCTCGTCTCGTGTAACCCGGCCTTACTGGGATGGCTTTTCGGTCTCCAAGATATGGTCGATACCTGTCTTTGTTCGATCTTGGCTCTCGATAAATATATCTTTGAACCCTATCATGATTTCTGATGGGGTAAGTGGATCCCGAGGGGGCTCCAAGTTGATCGTGCTCGACTCTAATCTTTGATTGATATCGGTTATGTATATCTGCCCAAGTGGCAGCCGGATATTCAATCAAGCTTTGCTTAAGCTGTTGTGAAGTCGTTGAACTTCGAGCGTTGTGTCCTTGGGTGAAGGCCTGTACAGCCCAATCATCTGTGACCGGTGGTAGGTCCATCCGTTCCATCTGGAAGCGAGATACAAATTCCCTGAGAATCTCGTTATCTCTTTGTCTAACTTTAAATAAATCCGATTTCCATGTCTCGACTTTGATGGCACCCGCATGAGCTTTCACGAAGGTGTCCGCAAGCATGGCAAAAGAATCGATGGAATTCGGGGGCAAGTTGTGGTACCAAGTCATTGCCCCCTTTGGCAAGGTCTCTCCGAATTTCTTTAAGAGGACGGACTCAATCTCGTCGTCTTTGATATCATTTCTCTTTATGGCGCATGTGTATGCTGTTACATGCTCATTTGGGTCAAATGTCCCATTGTATTTCAGAATCTTCGGCATGCGAAACTTCTTCGGTATGGGTTTTGGGGCAGCACTTGATGGAAAGGGTTTCTGTACGAATTTCTTTGAGTCTAAACCTTTTAATACCGGAGGTGCTCCTAGTATTTGGTCCACCCTCGAATTATATATTTCTACCTTTTTATCCGTCGTCGCTCGGTTGCACTGTGATAGGTTCATTTTCGGGGATAATTTCCCGAGGAGGGCCGGTCCCTATCCCATTCGAAACTTGGCTCATTTTGCAACTGAGCAATGGCCGCTAGCTGGGCTTGCAACATGTTGAATATCATCCTGAGGCTGATCCCGTCCTCCTCGTCGTTTTGATTTGCCGAGCGGTATTCTCTTCGAACACTGTTCGATGGGCCAGAGGTCCGATCCACATCGACCGCTATTTGGGAGTTAGCGTCGACTGGGACTTCATTACCGGGCGCCAAGTTGTTGTTTTCGCCCTGGTGGTTACACTCGCCATCGACGTAATGAGACAGAGATTGAGAGTGTGACATGATTGTACTGTAACCTGAAAAAGGGTATTCTGCAAAGAACAAGTGTAAAATAGTTTGTGTGACACAAAATTGTATCAAACGATCACTATTATCCTTAGCCCCACGGTGGGCACCAAACTGTTTACCCTTGATTACGAGTAACAATTAAATTTATATGTGGTTTTAAGGATATGCGATCTGATTTAATACAATTAAAGATTAAACGAAAATAAAGATTAAATTCAATGAACAAGGAAAAAGCAAACCGCCAATATTGAATAATCTTCCTGTGTTAGAATCCTTTTGAAATAAAATATGAAGCAGATAAATGAACAAAGTAGGCTATAGCTTTTGTACGTTGATTGTATATCGTGTGTCTTTTACAAATGGGGCTGCCTGTTTATATAGGAAAGGTGAAGAATTCTATACAAGGTAAAAGTCTCATTTACAAGGTAAGATATTCCTAGAATTAATGGATTCAACGTCTTTATTAATTTGAGCCGCGATTCCCGCCGAGATGCTTGTATATCACAAGATTTCTGGTCCTTCAGTTACGCAAATCTGATAACTTTACCATGGGATGCTTTACCCTGATCGGCCTCGACGATCTCACCTCGAGCGCCTTGGGTTCGAGCCTCGTTCTGACGACATCTGGTCTCGGGCTTCATATACCCGATATTCCGGTCTCGACCTCTCGGTTGGCAACTTTAATCGACGTTGGTCGTCTAATCCCAAAATCGGTATTTCCTATGCAAGCAATCGGATTCGACCTCATACACACACTCACATGAATAATAAAGGGACAAAAAATAGGATGAGACAAAAACTGAAGATCGTTGCCTCAACAATATTGGAGTCTGTCCATCATTTAACTGATATTATTTTCCATGAGGTTACCTAAGTTTATTAGAAGATTCAATTATATATTCCAGTATTTCAATTCTTATGTATGGAGAATTGAAGAAACAAGCCCAAAAGTGTTCCATCTTTGAGGCAGTAAATGACTGATGACATTAGAGAGAATACAATATCTTGATAATTTTCTTATGGAGGAAATTGCTGGAATTTTAGGGTGCATTTGGTATGACGGAAAATATTTTTCTAATTTTCACTGTTTGATTGTACAAAATAGTTTGAAAAATATTATCCTAGATATCACAATTTTCTGAATTGGAGGAAAATGACTTCCCTAGAAAAAGTTAGGAAAACATTTTTCAAAAACTCCACCTACTCTCACATCTAACCCCAACCCCCTCCCCATACTCTCGCCTACCCCACCCCCTCCCAAAAAGGGCTTCTTCTTCTTCTTCTTCTTCTTTTTTTGATAAGCTCATTGACTTGGAATTTTTAGGAATCGATATGATAAGGCATGGAGGCTCAAAATTATAATGACAGGGTTACTTTATTTACAACTTTTGGAATCCATTTTAAAAACTTTGCCCCAGTTTCTGAAACAAGAGAATTTAAGTGTTTTTTTTCCTTTTTTTTCTTGTTTTTCTTTTTCTTTCTTTTTGAGATGGAATATCTAAAAAACTGCCCCACTTTTGACTTCGGGATTATGAAATATTTTATTTGGTGCAACCGAACCGTAAGGCTACCTACGTATTTTGTGGTAACAAGAATCAGGTCGAACGTAGTTCAAAGAGCTACATGGTATGAGGATCTCTCTCTTTTCTTTCTCTTTTTTTTTCTTTTCTTTTTTCTCTTTTTTTTCTTGAATATTAAATTCAAATCGGGACCAATTTAAACCTTAACAAATACTTGATTCCAAAAGAGGGTTGCCAATGAAAGACAAATATATTAAGGCTCAAAGGGCTGACAAATGGTATTAGTGTTTGGATAGCAGAAACATAGCTTTTCATCATTTCAACTCTAAAAATACCAACTCAAGACATGTTTCACACTAATTTCACCTGGAACATCCTGAAGGATTAACATACATATGGAGGATAGAACCAAAAATTACTTCAGATTCCACTTGCGAATTCTCTCTCTTTAATTGAGCCCTAGAGGTGCTTATCATCAACTCAAAAACTTGTTTCTTCCTGAATATGAAATTCATTATCATCTTTTCCCTTGAAACTACATTATCTTATAACTCATTTCCTGAAAGCTTGTGCTGATGTCCAAACTTTGCCACTAGTCAAGACGCATGTCACATTAATTAGGCTAGAAGATGGAGAACTGTAGTGAGTGAGAATGAGAATGAGAAAATACAATAACAATAGGGAAGGGATAAAAGATTTCATTTAAGAGAGAAAGGTAAAAAGGCACAGGGGTTGAACAAGATAAGCAAAACACGATCCAAAACCCCTGGTTGAACTGGTCTATCTAAAAGAATGACCAAATTAAAACTACAAACAAGTCCCTCTACCACGAGATAGGATTGAGATCTGAATTATTCTTGAGTCCTCTAGATAAGGTCATAGGTTATCGTTGGAATGTGAGACCAAAGGGCATCGATATCCTCCATTTTGAATCAGCTCGATGAATCATTTTATTTAAATTAAGACCTTGAAATGCTCCAAAAGGGTTAGGGCATGAAGGGAAGTGACTGTTGGTATCAACTGGTGCATGATCTATGTCACTATTGATGTGAGGATGGATTGAAAGAAGATGGGTGTGGTCTTGAAAGCACTTGAACTGTCATTTCTGGCCAAGATTGCTTTTGGTTGAATAAAATCGGAATGGTGTTAGTTCAACTCCAAACTCGTCACATGTCAACCTTTACTTCGAAAAATCTCTTTTTTTTAATAATAATTCGACCGAACCCGATGTAGGTTGCCTACGTATCTCACGTCCGGTGAGAATCAGACCAAGCGTAGTTCTGAAAAAGTGATGGACATAATAAACTAAAAACAAAATCTTTTTGGACTTTCATTTATAACTTTTTTTTTGGTTTTCAAATACAAAATGGGAAGTACGATGATAAAAAAAAAACTTGACAGACTCAGCTAGACTATGACAGACTCTGACACTACCTACAAGACTCAATACTACTGTACAAGACCAGAAAGAAAAAGAAAACATGAAAACAGACTAAAAAAATATAAAAAGTTTCCTCAAACATCTTATGAAGGCAACAGTCCTGACTGGGATGGTCCTAGGGCGTCTGTTATGCTCAACTTCTGGTAAGTGGATCCAAACCTGTATGAGAAGGATAAGACCAAACATGGTTAGTAATTCAGGACACTATGTGAAACCATAACGCTTGCTATTGGGCACATGCAAGGCACGAGTAAGGCTAATTTCTACAAAATGACCAACATGGCCAAAAGGTGGCTAGAAGTGAAAACTCAATTAGGATGACCTATAAAACATGGAAACACCTCATGAAGGCTCATAAACTCTCAGGAATCGCGGTTCCTGAAATTGCTTTGCATAAATGACCCCACTTTGCAGAAATGGCCTATGTGGCCGAAAAATAGTTAAGTATGCAAATTCAATAGGAATAGACCTTAAACTAGGAGGACACCTTGTTGTCGAATTAGGGCTCTAAGACATGAGTTAACAAGCCACTTTTGCGAAAATATCCCTATTTTGCAAAAACTGCTGATGTGGCTAAACGTGGCTAGACATGCAAGATTTGGTTACGGCCCCCGAAGCCAAGAACTTGAGACTTACTAGGAAGACCGGACCCAATGGGGGCTGCCTATGCATCCCGCCCTGAAAGACGAGAATCAGGTATGCGTAGTTCGAGAGGATTGGATATGGGAGAAAGCTTTGAAAAATGCAATTGAATTAGAAAAAATTATTTTCGTCTTTTTTTAAAAATGATAAGAAAATGTAAAATCTTTTTGGATTTTTTTTAGAAAACGATGAAAGAAAAATATGAGTGGCCCTACTTGCTTCATTTTATGTTTCATCCTCTTTTCTTCTCATTCTTACCCAACAAACATTGGTCCGCCAAATGACCCTTCACCCTTAAAAAATGCATCATATAGCACATAGGGATGATTAAATGCCTTTTTTGAGCCACGAGCCCATTTGGCATAATTTGGATACGCCTCCTACAAAGGACACGATGCCTAGGACCGAGCCCTGCTAGGTCTAAGTGATATGATGCAAATAAAATGACCTAAAGGCTGACCTACATTTGGGGTTAACTAGACAAGGCAATTCGGGGCGGCACGTGGTCGATGGCGGCTGCTCTAGCCGTCCGCCCACTCTACGCTCCCATTCCACCCCCCTAAAGATATGGGTGACCCACGAAAACGCCGTGTACCCTCAAACGTACTCCAAAAGACTTATTGCAGAAAGAAGACCCATGGTTATCATGGTTATGTAGATAATGATAGTTTATAAAGCAGCAAACATATATGAAAAAGCATAAACAAATAAACAACAAAACAAGGAATAAAACAAACAAACTAAATATACAAAGAAAATAAAGAAGACAAATACCTCAATCGAATATTATAAAAATCCTATAAGATTAAAGTATCAACTCGAACCTGTAACTGTCCAGCAGAGTCGCCAAAGCTGTCATACCCCTTTTTTCACCTTAATCCTCTTTAAAATATAATAAAGTAATTATAAAGATCAAAAGGATTTTTTTAATTTGAAAAGTAATAAAAGATTGTGTTTCAAAGGATTTTTCAGAGCCGCCACCTGACATTTAGTTTTGGTGTGCCAGGTCACCATTTTTTTTAAAATAACAATTTTCCTTCAAAATACATTTGATTCTAAAACTGATTGCACCAGAAATTTCAAGTAAGAGGGTTTATTTGACTCGGGAAGAAGGTGTTACGCATTGCCCGAGTCCCGTAACTAGTATGGTTGCATATATGATCAAGGTGGCTTTAAAGGATATTAGAATTGAGGCAAAAAAAAAAAAAAAAACACGAAAGAAACATTAACACACAAGAGGCTCGAGGTTGTCCCCACCTAAATAAAAGAAAGTAAAATAAGAGGAAAATACTAAAGTCTATGCTATTCTCACTCCACGATGTCCGTCACGACCTCTAGTTACATTCACTTCGGGATATTCCCCTAATAAAAATATTTACAAAGTCTATGGGGCATGCCCCTGAATATAAACTAAAGGGAACAATCTCTCACCTCGAATAAAAGAAAAGAAAAGATCTAAAGTTTACCTATCCAAGTGTTGATGGCCTAAACATGCTACTAGTGAATTAATTAAAAGTAATAAAATGATTAAGGCTAGTTGTTACGCCAGATTCATGGTGAAAGTCCAACTCTAACTTTTAATGTCATTGCCAGATAATCCAATTGACTAAAACAATAAGGTTTAACCACCGATCAAACTAATCAATTTAACATGATCCAAACAGAATAATTTCGTATCCTAATTACAAAACCACCGAATTCAAACATCAACTTCACTTAGTCTTAATGTTACATTCAAGCTCTAAATCAACTAATTAAAAATATGAATGAAATGAAATCTAAAGAAAATTGCAAACCCATGTGAAATTCATATCAGGAGAGTGCGTTCAGGGAAGATAACACAAATTCATTCACACAATAAACAAACAATAACAGATATAAGGCATAAGAGTTAGAAATGGACCTTTACTGGATCTATTAGTCATTCAAAGAGATAAGAGAGAACCTCAGGCGCGAAAGCTCTTTGAATCTGAAAATGTTTTAAGACCGGAAATCCTGGACGGCGACAACCTCGATGGAACCTCGCCGGAGAAACTCAAATTCGCCGACGAACTCGAACTCTACTGACCCAGAGGATATCGAAGCTCAAAGAGTAGACCAGAACTTTGCGTTAAGATCTTTTTGAGTTGTGCAGTATAATTTTAAGACTTGCTGCTCTGTTTTTGTAGAGATGAAGGGGAACAAAATATGGTTACGATATTTTGATTCACGGGGGAGAGGAGGTTAAGAATCGATGGTTATGGGTGAAATAGTGGTGGGTATTAGTGAATTCACATGGTATTAGACTAAAGAAAATGAAAAATCATGTAGTCTCATGGAGAAAACGATGGTAAGGATTGGGCGAGCTACGACGCTGGGATTTCTCCTCCCCTGTTGCTCTAATGTTCTCAATATATCAAAGAAGATATTTTGGAGAGAAAAAAAAATTGTGCGACCTATGCCTAAGAAAGTTTTCCGGAAATTGTTTGCATGTGGATAAAATGATGTAATTGTGCCAAAATGCCTAAAATGAGAATGAGCAAAGGAATTTGTTACTATTCTCATCTGCTTAGAGTGAGTTGGCAAAATTTTATTGGTTTAAAGGAAAGAAATAAAACTAAAACTTCTTTTGCTAGCTACGTTGTTTCATTTTAGAGACAAACAAAATACTAACAAAATGCCTATTATCTAAATAAGAGAAAACCATAAAAAGAAAAACTTAATAGCTATATAAAGAAATCTAAGTTTTAAATGAAACAAAATTATGAGTTTTTTAAACTTTTCTTTTATCCTTTGTAGAAATATCAAGACTACTTTTGTATTAATTTCAAAACCAAAAACTAGCCGAACAAAATACAACCAAGCTTGAAAAATATTTTGTAATTTTCATTTTAAGATAAAATAAAGTAAAAGGTTAAAAAAATATTGAAAATAGTACTATTAGACCTAAAACTAATATCTAAGCACTAAAAGCTGTAAAATTTCAGGGAGGATCGGAAATTACATGTCTACAAAAATATTGTGCAGAATTTACATTCTCATTGCATAAATATACTCAAGAAATAGGTAGGGTGACAATGAGAGAAAATATATTTCTATTCCCTTAAAATTTCATGTTTGAATATATGCACTTATTTTTCACAGCGAGGGGGCAAAAATTTATTTTTACCAGTCTCATAGCTTTACGAGATGATATGATAATTCTGGACATTCTTAATAATTAATCTAAGAAATGTTAACACAGAATTTACATTCTCATTGCATAAATATACTCAAGAAACATGTAGGGTGACAATAAGTGCAAATATATTTCTATTCCTTTAAAAATTTCATGTTTGAATATATGCACTTATTTTTCATAGCGAGGGGGCAAAACTTTATAAAAACGAAATGATATGATAATTGTGGACACTCTTAATAATTATCTAAGAAACGTTGACGCATAATTTACATTCTCATTGCATAACTATACTCAGGAAACATGTAGGGTGACAATAAGTACAACTATATTTCTAATCCTTTAAAATTTCATGTTTCAATAGATGCACTTATTTCCATAGCGAGGGGGCAAAACTTTATTTTTGTCACTCTCATAATCTAACGAGATGATATAATAATTGTGGACACTCTTAATAATTATCTAGGAAACTTTGACGCAGAATTTACAATCTCATTGCATAAATATACTCAAAGAAACAGGTAGGGGACAACAACTGCAAATATATTTCTATTCCTTTAAAATTTCATGTTTGAACATATGCGCTTATTTTCCATTGCGAGGGGGCAAAACTTTATTTTATACCCGTCTCATTGCTTAACGAGATGATATAATAGTTGTGGACACTCTTGATGCGGACTGCTTACATAAGTAGGAGAGTGAGAGGTTGCTTTCATATTCACCAAACTTAAACTTTATTCTTTCTTTGTATAACTATTTACTTAAAGTTTTATTTAAAAATATTTATGTTTCATATATTTCGATTTATGTGACACTATTTTATTTTTAATCAGTTTTAAAAAGAATATTATTTTTTCTTACAAATAATTTATCTTTAAAATTCCTACTTTATCCTTAATGACTTGATTTACAAGCGCAAAAATATCTATATGTTATTTTAGACTACAAATTTCAAAAATCTTTCGTTCTTTCTTGAACTCCATGCAAACTCAATATTGACACATAAATTGAAATGAAAAGAGTATTACTTTACAAAATCTTACTATATAACCTGGCATACACATGCAAGCCGAGAAACTAGTATCAAAATGAGTAAACGAAAGAAACCGAAGTAACAGCCAAAAAGCTTGAACGTTTAACTGACCTGAAACACCTTCCATTAAAACAAACAGTACAAAAGCTAGCGTACACATCATTGAACTAGGGAAACATCACGTGACATTACACTATGAATGAAACCAAACATGAACAACAAAAACATAACAGAAAAAA
Organism: Nicotiana obtusifolia; assembly: GCA_002018475.1. Taxonomy (NCBI): domain Eukaryota; kingdom Viridiplantae; phylum Streptophyta; class Magnoliopsida; order Solanales; family Solanaceae; genus Nicotiana; species Nicotiana obtusifolia. Next base: position 101,040 of record MCJB01049008.1, read on the forward strand.
GGAAAAATCACTCTTTTCTCACACTAGCTAGCAAACTTGACTACATGCATGAAACAAACTTGAAGTCATAAAGATAATAATGAACTAATTATATGAAACTGCTAAATCTTCAAGGAAGTGGAAGGTTCCCTGCACCACCACCTAGTCCACCTAGACCCCCCAATCCACCTACACCACCAAGACTTCCAGCATTCCCTATTCCACCACCTAGTCCACCTAATGAACCACCCCCAAGCCCGCCACCAATTCCAGCTCCAGCACCAACTCCGCCACCAATTCCAGCAACGTCGCCACCTACTCCGCTAACAACTCCGGCAAAAGGCAGGCCATTGCTTCCAATGCCACCAAAACCACCAGTGCCTCCGAAGACATTCTTTTGATCAGCAAGACCTTTGTCACTTGGCATTTCTCTTGCTGCTGTGGTTTGAACCACTGCCAAAGCAAGACAAAAAATAACAACAGACAACTTCGCCATCACTTCCTCTTTCTTTACCACCTTTTTCTTTTCTTTCTTTCTCTTACCTTTACACCTGAGTGATGAAGTAGTGTCTCCTTGAGTCTCTTTTTATAGGCAGATATAGGTTGGTGGAGAAGGGAAGAAAACACTAAATGGAATTCAATGCCTCTTTATAACTCTCTCTTATATCCCTTGGGTAACTTCAAGTACTGTATTTGTTTTTTTTTTTTCCTTTCTTTCTAGTATCAGCGTATTATTATTATTTTTTTCCTTTTAAGATTGGATGGGTCAAAAGAATGAATAGTGTTATCTTTATGGTCAATTGGTCATTTACTAAGCCACCGGCCTGCGGACCCTCAGTCAGCTGGAAGCTAAAGTTACAGTAAAATACCGATGCTAGAGAGGAGCTCGAAACCTGACTAGACATATCAAATGCATATATACTCCGAGTCCGGAACCAAAGTGTGGTTCTTTTGGATTCAAACGATAAAAATAGGTGGTAAAAAAAATTGACTATCACTTTATATATAGCGCGGTTATTCATAGCGATATACCTTAACGACACGTTTGTTTGTTAAGGTATAGCGTGGTGAATAACCACGCTATATTTGAACTCAAAATTGGCGGGAGGTATAGCGCATATATAGAAGGCGCTATACCTTAACGATTTTTTCACATTCTTTGTAGTTATTAAAATTAATCATTTAATTATCTGTTAATCCCAAAAATATTTGAAAAAAATAATAGTTCAAACACAAACTCTCTCGAATTTTAGTCAACAAATGTAAGAAAATAACATAGAAAACAACAAACGAATTAAATGAATACTTATTAATTATATCATGTATAGTTATGAAAATTAATCAGTTAATTCTATTATACCCGAAAATAGCTGAGGAAGAAATAAATATATAAAATAATAAACTAACATATAAAATAATAAACTAACATATAAATTAATGTAATAAACTAGCATACAAAATAATAATATAGAAAATATATTAACATAAGTAACAATATAGAAAAAATAACGATTAAATATTAATATAAAAGATATTGCAATATATTTAAAGATTTTAAACAATTAAACAGAAAAATACTTTAATTAATATTGTTCAATTTACAGACATCGTCATGGAGGTTCCCCCTGTGCATCCCAGACCTGCATCTCGAGAGCGACTATTGCTACAGGGCAACCATAGGTCTTCACACATCTAGGATGGACAATGTTTGTCCCAGACATTCTGCCCTAGACGTATAGACGATATGTGGCAGTTCATTAAGGACCACCCACTGCATCCCCGTATAATTAGACGCCTTCAGGATACGGGTTTCTACAGGATTATAGAGATCGTCCGGTTGCAGTTCTATTGGGTATTGATCACGGCTATGATAGAGCGGCGGCGACCAGAGATGCACAAGTTTCATCTACCCATCGGCGAGGCTACCATCACGCTTGAGGATGTGGAGGTTCTTTTCGGGTTGCCTGTAGATGGTATACCTGTAGCTTACCTGCATGCTCTTAGAGACTATAGGGGAGTGGATACCTTCATAAGCTGCAGCGGATCACGGGTTCCAGCCAGCGGAGCCGACTGCATTGAGTGGGGCCAGTCGATTGCAGTTGACGCCCGTTCGGCAACATCTGGTGGTGATGCACACGGAGATTATGGATGATTCACCGCTAGAGGATATCAACCGGCGCACGAGACTGTTGCTGTTGCTGATGTTTGGTGATATACTGTTCCCGAACACTTCGGGAAACTTAGTCAGCTTGAGATTTCTACATCATATGGAGTGGCTAGATGATTTATCTAGTTATAGCTGCGGTGCAGCTGTTCTAGGTTACCTGTATAGGCAGATGTCCCGGGCGTGCACGGGCACCCAGAGAGACATTGCCGGATAGACATTGCCGGATTTTTACCGCTGCTCCAGGTGAAAACATAATCAATTCTTTTCATGATTATAACATACATAGTAAAAAAACACCTTAAATTTTACGTCCACAATCTATGTTAGGTTTGGGCCTAGGAGCAGTTCCTGCAGTTCCAGCCACCTCTACCACCGATTGCTCCGGATGCATCACCTCCACCATTTCTCCCTTTAGCTTGGAGGTGGGTTGATAGGAGGGGCTATGCGCGCGAAGTCGAGTCTCGACGTCATCTCCCTTATTATAGGGATTTGTTGGATTTACTTGAAGTCGCACAGGTACATATATATTCATGATCCTTGCTGGCTTGACTAGACATACATGGCATGGCTAGTGGCCCAGATTGAGGTTTGGGACCAGAGGTATGACCTGATACCGCCATACCCTCCACCTGACCGTATAGATGGCGAGCATGAGTAAATGGGTTGGTATCGCAGCGTTACCCGACTTCTCATCCGGAATCCCGTTCATCGCGCTGGTGGTCAGTACATTCCATACGCCGGGAGGCATGAGGCACTGGTATGTTAATTGTTATACTTACTTATAACGTTACATTATTCTTCCGTAATTAATATTTTACATATTATGCAGGCTGTTGGCTCACATCAGTTCTACAAGTTGGGACTGCAGATGCTACAACATACAGGCGAGGGAGCGGCATCTTTGCACGTGTTTGGCTGTCGGGTTACTGATCTTGCTGCCAACACATTGAGACATGCCCGAGAGGATGGGTGCTTAGGATACGAGGCTGCTTATGTGCCACCCAAGGAGTACCATCATTGGCCACAAGTGGAGCCTGAATGTGGTAGAGGTGGCAGGCGTGTCCAGAGAGGACGGGGCGGCCCACGAGGTCGTGATGGTCGGCGAGGACGGGGTCCCCAACAAGGGGGCGTTGAGGCACCCATTGAGGATATTAGTGATGATTAGCCGAGTGAACACCCTGAGCCATACGATGCTCCTCATGATATGCCGTCATTCAGCCTTCAGCTGTCGCCAGGGACTTCGTAGGTGACCCCGTCTGCTCCATTGATGAAAGCGGGCACGACCACTACGCGGCAGGAGTAGGATTAGTATTTTCCTGATCCCCTAGAGCCATCGACATTTGTTGCTGGATCGGCCAATATGAGAGGTCCATAGTCGGTGACGATTGAGTTAGGGCTCATCACCGAGGGATGCTGAGGATTTTTCACATACTTCATCCACTCCAATGCACCTCGATGTTCCGATAGAGCATTGTGGCGCTACTCAGGTGCTGGTTTGTTTGTATTTCTATTATTTGAATATATTTTTATGTCATTGATTTGTCAGTAATATCTAAAGTTTTTTTTGTTTTTTTAATGATTTCGTCACGCCCGTCACAGAGGTCGCATTATGCGATACTGATTTGCCGGAGATGGATGATGTTATTCAGGAGCCCGATAAGACCATGGTATGACCATTAAATTATTTTTCCTAACACGTACTTTAGTATTTTTTATTTCATATACTAAAATATCTTATTATTCTATAGGTTACTGCTGGCCAACGGCCGCTTTTACCGAGTCTGCCAGCCTTACTGACGATCATGTTGCAACCCTTCCTCCGATAAAGAGGCGACGTGATGAGGATGATCCTGATAGCGTGGCCGGACGGGATGAGATGCGCCTTAGGCCAGCCAATTCCTTAAAGCATACAAGTTGTGGACTCATTGATATGTATTATTAGTTGTATATATGACATTAAATATATAATAGCAACATTATTTATGTTTTACATAATTTGAGCATGTGTTTTTATTTCTCGATTTTTATTTATTAGTTTAACACTAGAACACAAAAAAAAATGACAGCTTAACATAAATTTAAATTTGTTACCAATTAAAAATAATACATGACACGTATAACATAAAAATAAAATACTACACTAAACGCATACACGTGTTTGTCTAGTCACCATCGATCATTATTTTATACTTCAACCACTTAAATTTCTCTTCCAACCTAATTCTTTTTTCTTCTGCCTCGTTTAGTTTCTCCTTCGCTGCCGCAAGTTTTTCTTGTAGTTTCAAGATCTGTAGTTTGTATTCACCAGTCAGATTCCAAATAGTTAGCAAACATGATTTGTAGTATTCTTGGTTAATGGGTTCGTTATACCATTCTTCAAAACTACATTGATTTTTGTCCTACCAATGGGATGATAACACAAGACTATTAATTAACATGTTATATAAAAACTATTAACAAACATTTTTTCAAAAAAGAATAACTTACGACTTGTTTACACATCGGCCCATATTGCAATTTGACCAACATGGCTTTAAAATTGCACGTTTGCCATAGTAACACCTCGGTACGTCATTGTGTCCAGTCATGTCGTAATGCTCCAAAATAAAAAAAATTCTATTCGTTTCGTTACAACGCAACTAATAACTAAAATGCGCGAGGTTTTTATAGGCAACTAAGAGTAATTTTAGGTTAGATAACGCATATTGATGAGGCGCTATGTTTCGCGTGATAATGATTCTATGGGATACAAGTGGGTCCAACTTTTTCAGGTCGACATGACAATACACATAGCGTATATTGGTGAGGCGCTATGTTTCGTGTGATAATGATTCTTTAGGGTACAAGTGGGTCCAGCTTTAATTTTCAGGTCGACATGACAATACACATAGCGCATATTGGTGAGGCGCTATGTTTCGCGTGATAATGATTCTTTAGGGTACAAGTAGGTCTAGCTTTTTCGGGTCGATAGCTTTTTCAGATCGACATGACATTACATATAGCGCATATTGGTGAGGCGCTATGTTTAATATACAAGTTTGTGCAATTTAGTTCTTCTTAAGTTGAACAAAGAGATCAGTATTCAAAGATCATTTGAAGAACCATTCATTACAACATCCATTTCATAAATGCCACTAACATTTAATAAGCTGTTTAAGAAAAGGCAAAAAGGTAAAGGTAGTTCAAAAGATCCACATGGAACACGTCATAACACACTCGGTCCCTACCTTGAAAAAAATATGCTAGGTTGCTATACAGATTTGGTTGATGACAAGTGGTATGGTGTTCTACGTCCCTTGAAAAATAAGCCTATCAATATACATACTGATCTCAAAGTTGCAGGGCACATTATTGAGGGCAAGCGCATTCTACAAATCCTGAAGGTATGCGAATTTGGGGTGAAAACTACAGTGGGTTTCCCTTTACTCAAAACGATGTGATTATGAAGTACTATGTCATTGGCATGGGCTTGTTGTACCACAAGTACTGTCTGCAACCTTCCAAACAAACACACATAAAGATGAACCAGAAGTGATTCGGCAGTTGATTCTAGAGATGGAAAAGGTTCTAGCCATTCATCATGTAATGGATAATCTTAACTACCTAGAAGGAATGGAGGATCAGTATTGGGACGTATTAGAAAATAAAAAATTGCATAGAGACAATGATTATCCTATTTTCCCAACAGTTGTCGAGTGGGAGGGACTACCTAAGTTTCTACCACAGACGTTGGACGTTGGAGTCCCATGTCGTTGTAGAAATAAAGCAAGTGGTCTAATTGATGATAGCGATGAAATACGAGAAATGTGTGTCAATTGGGACCTATATTACAATGCCCTCGTTCCGTAAGGGTGCGTACAAGATATTGACGAAGAAGATGAAGACAATGACGATAATGGCGAATGAAAATTACTATTCATTTCTTGGGGTGTATGTTAAATTATTATATTGAATCTTTAATACTAAATATCAATTAGATATAACCCTATTAGAAACATAATTTTATTTAATAAAATTTGCAAACTGAACATTTACAGACATTTAGTACAACAAAAATACTGCCAAAAAAAAAAAAAAAAAGAAAAAAACACTACGTTTACCTTGATAATGGGGCACATTGGATACACTGCCACCTAGAGCTGAATTACCACCGCTTCCCAAACCAGCTGAAGGACATTTACAGCGTTCGTGTCCTATTTGGGAACATATGCCATATTTACGCGCATAAACGGTATCACCAATATCCATTTGGTTCTGTATCCGTGTTCTTTCTTGCACTTGCCGTTAACGCACATAATCCTTGTTACACACTATTTTAAATGATTCCGGCGGCCAATAATGCTTAGCACCCACTGGCTGCAACTATCCACTATAGGTGTTTAAGCATGCATCAACACTATATTCTTTATCAACGTATCTCGTTGCGGCGAAACTTGTATGTTGAAAGCAGTTCATGGCATGTGAGCATGGCAAGTGATAGATTGACTATTTTCCATATGAGCATAATCTTCTGGCTTCATCGACGGTGTATGTATTATTCCCGCGGTTGTGATGCAGACTAGTGCAAACTTCAACAATATTTCGCTCGCTGAAATACTGCAAAAATGAATGCCACTGTGCTCGCTTCCTATATTTCTCAAATTGTTTCATTGGTTGTGGCATAAATTTAACACCTTTTTTCATCAATGACGATGCACCTCTAGATCTTTCAATAATCCTCTCTGCCATCTGCTTGAATGACATCCGTACCTTGGCAGTGACAGGCAATCCACGTGCAGACTTCAATAACCCGTTGAAAGACTCTGACACATTTTTAGTCAGAATTCCCCATCTTCTACCACCATCCTTATGCAAATTCTACTTGTCAAGCTCATGTCGCATCAACCAACGATAGGCTTCTAGGTCTTCCTGCCTAATCAATTTCATTCGCCTCCTGAATTTATACTCTTAGTGATCTGTTGCAGCCATCCACATTAAATCATGTAAGTCCTTGTTCGGATAAGCTCTCTGGAAATTGGCCTTTAAGGTGCCTAACACAGTAACGGTGGTAGGCATACGGTTCCTACCACGCATGCAAATTCTGTATAGAACTTAAAATACCGCCATGCTGATTAGATATTAGACAAATACTTGAACGCTGTTTGACAACGTGCTCCTTCAAGTGATTCAAAAATAATGTCCACGTCTCTTGGCTTTCATTAGCACAAATAGCAAATACTAGGAAAAATATACTTCCATTAACATCTACTGCAACGACGATCAACAACTTAATATCATACTTTCCTTAGACATGAGTGCCGTCCATGGATATACCGACCGACATGCACAAAATCATCAATGGCTGGTTTAAATGCTCGGAACACATATCTGAATATGTATTATGGTATTCAAGGACTCCGCTCAAGCTTCCATTCAACAACAGTCCCTCGATTAAAGTGTTGCAATGCAGCCATGTACCTGGGGAGAGCGGCAAAGGACTTATCCTAGTTACCATAAACAATTTCAAACACACGTTTACGCCTGAGAAATGCCTTTCTCTTGGTAATGATACATCCATATACCTGGTGGATAGATGTTATACACTCTTTGATCTTGTATCTTATGGACGCTTCAATGTGTGGAATCAAGACAAGAGAAATCAAGTCAACATTCAAGTTAAAATGATTCCCACTGAATGTGTCCATTTCACAATGGGTGCCAATGTATTTCCCCACAATCCACATATTTGTTTTCAACTTTCTCGCACGCAGCATCCAATTACAACCTTGAAACCGTTTACGACAAATAACCTTGTATACTTCCGGAGATGACTCATGAACCACGACCTCACGACACTCTTTTATGTTGTACATTTGCACCACCCAGCTTAGGCACACTTTATTAGCAAAAAGCATGCCATTTGACAGCACCGTTGCTCTATATTCATCCTATATTGCTGTCCGAATTTTGTCAAGATCCCTTGTGAGGGCATCCACATCTGACATACTTGACAATTGATCAAGGTAGGAAATCACCCTTGAATGAAACAGCACATAGGACTCATACACTCTTGGTCTAACGGGAGGTGGAGCATGCACCCTCGTCAAATCAGGTTCATCATTCTCTCCTCATCATCATCACCCTCATCATCTCCAGAATCATCAGCATTGTTGTCATAATCACTATCAGCTTCCTGGGGCATCTGCCAAACCCCGATTAACTATGTCGTCTTCGGGCAATTGAGTAAGGACATGACCTTCAAGTTGCTCGTTTTCACTGCACAACTAATAAAATAATGAGTTTCTCAAATTCATCCAAACTTTACATAAAACCTTTATTATTTAACTTACAAATCAAAATGTGTTGATATCCTATGATACACATTATCCTATTGCTGATGACTCTCGGATGGACCACCATGATCCAACATACCAAAACTAGGTATATTCCAACTGTCAATTGGTTCATAACTTGTAAAATTCATATCTGGCGGGTACCCCTGTGAATATATGAGTTTTAATACAAATTTAATACATAAAAGTAAACATCATAACACAAAGGAAAATTAAAGTTTATAACTCGGTTTGTGGATTATGTAAGCCTGGGGATGAATTATGTCCTCGCTCCTCATTCGCCCGTGGAGATAAGTTTAGATCTGGCCAAACTCTTTTACCCGGAACCTGTTCGGATAAAACTGCTCCAAAAGAATCACCCGATGATTGAGGGATATCCTTGACGTACATTTCCAACATTATTATCACAAGAAGTTCCCGGTGTTCTTCCAGAGTTCTCAAAAAATCTGTCAGAGTTTCATCGTCTTCGATGTTAAACTCAGCATAACAAGCAACTCCTTGCGGAGTAACAGAATAGGAATATCTTCTGGTTACTTTAATATTAACCTAACGTTTGCTCACACTCATTTTTTTCATAACAACGATACCAATCTATCTTACTCCATTGTAAGTGGCAACTTAACATGACACTGTGGAGAACAACTATAACGTACTGAGTTATCTCCACCACAACCTCACCCCCCAATTTAATGAAACCCTAATTTTTTCGCTCTTCGGATATTATGACAAAATGCAAAGTAACTTAACGAACAAATATTTCGGAAGATTTGAAGGATTCTAAATGGATTTTTACCAAATTTTGAAACTCCTTAAATAAGAAACAAACCAGTCCAGGGTACAATTGTTTCATGTATCTTGCATGCATAATAAGCGCTATATATGTAGCGCGTATACTACATGCGCTATACCCATATGAATTATTGGTGGGTTAGTAAAGTGTAGCTAAATTATTGGTGGGGCAGAAAAGTTTAAATATAGCGCGGTTATTCACTGCGCTATACCTTAACGGACAAACGTTCCGTTAAGGTATAGCATGGTGAATAACCGCGCCATAAATAAAATGGTAGTCACTTTTTTTTGCCACCTATTTTTGTCCTTTGAGTCCAAAAGAACCACACTTTGGTTCCCGACTCTATATATTCACCGTTCCATTTTACCGGGCTGCACGTGTCTCACTTTGACATAAGAGTTTAAAATTGGGTAAATTTCACGAATGATTATATAATTATAATTTTTTTTCACAAAAATCACATAACAACATTTTCAAACATAAAAACCACAAGACTCTGAAAACTCAACTTTCAGATGCAATAATTTTTTTACTTTATATATTTTTTCATCTAATAAACATTGAAACAATTAAGAGAGCCGACCCGACCTGACGCCATTCGAATCAATGAATTCATAAATTTTAATGGAAGAAGTTTTTACAAAGGAGTTTTATAAGAAAAGAGTCTTACAGAATTATGTGAGGTGAACCGGTGATTGAATGCTCGGTAAGCGAAAATGTCACAAGTGATTAACATATATATTGTATGGCTTCCCAAAGTAACATTTCTTCTTTCTTAGAGTATGTTACATGAGATTATAAGGAAAAAAAAAGGAAATAAAAGGTATTGCATAAGGAGATAGATACTCGAAATCAGAAAGCTATGGATAAAATAATCACTATCAATTTGAATGAAAATCTTGAAAATAAAATTACAATATGAATTAGAGAACGGAAGGGTTCGCTTATATTTCTTTAGTATATTTTAATTTATATATATGAATGTTGGATTAGGTGGGGTCTAAGTTGGGTTGGTCCTCTCTTAATTGGGTTAATATTTTTGAAAATAAGAAATATGAAGTAAAAAAATATTGCTAGTACCAAGAGACATGCTAAAAATTACTAGTACTATAAGGTTTTTGGGGGTTGTTTTGGTTTGGGGGACGGGGTGGATCTAAGCTTTGGTTCCTCAATAATTATATACGGTGGCCCCATATCTGCCTCCTAGCTCGTTACTAGTTAAGAAAATTGCTCTAAAAGAAAAATAACTTAAAATTATTGTAACGGTAAAAATAGTTGCCGTGTGATAGAAATGTCGCAGCTTCAAATCGTGAAATAATTTTTTTGTAGAAATACAAAGTAAAAGTAAAATTGTGTGCAGTAAATTTAATGTGTCCTGAACTCTAAGCATAATGAGAATTTAGTACACCAACTTCCCCTTATAAAGAGGGGCGAAGTATTTGATTTTTGAAACCAAACTCCATAAGAACGATATTAATGAAGGACACACGTATAATAAACACATTATTTTCCGTCACAAGGAATGCTAAGCTAACCACGTCGAACTGATGAATTGCATTGAATATTGGAGAGATAAACAAAGAGTCCATTACTGAAATTTATTATGTGGCAGAGGGAAACAGTTCATCAGATTACATTTCTTCGTTTGCAGAGAGCTAAGAAACAAGTCACAATGTGCTGTTGTCGACAGCTTTGCTCTCTCGAGCCATTGGACAGCAATGCATCTGAGGAGAGAAGGAAATCTTCAAACTCAGTGGAGTAGTAGTAAATGCTTTGTCAGTAAGTTGCTGGCTGTTGTTAAAATTGCATTCATTTCCCCCTCCCCCTGCACATGAATTTTATGCGAATTAAACTCTTCCCATTCATCATGGCCCAACCACATACACCAAACTAATTCAAAATGAACGTTTCTGATGCATGGGCACTCCTTTTTTCTTTTTCTCCTATAAGTACCTAAAGTGAGAGGAGAAGATTTAACCGAAAGGATCGGCCCACATAAGTTTTGAATTAAGAAAGGATCGACCAAAAAGGAGGTTGGAAATGACCTTCATCGATCAAGAATAAGGTTGATTAATTAGCGACCATAGGGAATTGATAAATGACTTATAAGAAGGAGGTTGAATATTACGGACAAAACGATCACCGGTTGATTTGATCGAAATAGGGAAAACAAGAACAAGACAATTTTTTAAAATATTCTTTAATCTAATTAAAGGTTACGTTATCCGTCCAATTAGAAATAACTTGACGTCATTTACCTAATTGAAAATTTAGAATAGGTCCTTTCATTAAGGGACCCAGGTGAGAATCTCTAAGGTTCTAAATTCTTATGATGAATCTAACAACATATCCTCGATCATAATAAGCTGAGGTGACAGAAATAGTTAGATATTTAACATGTAATATGATTATCTCGTGAATTTGCCTAGCTGACGACATGACATAAGTGGAAAGGTAATAAGTTTCTTAAGGTTACTGGTGTCAATTTTCGGTTCACTCAGTTATTTTATATATAAAATTTTTACCATATTAATTTTTTAATTACTCTAGTATGTATAATCAAGAATTAAAATTTTCAAATCTATTCCAATTATCTCAACTTTTCGCGGTATTGATATGGTTTGGTTAATTTTTAGTATTTTTTAAAAAAATTATGTAAAAATCGCTAATAGAAGTAACATACGTACTTATAAAAGTCTCTAGATATTTTTACTGTTTAAAAGGTGATGAATGAAAACAACTTAAAAGATGGCCACACCAAAGATCCAATCCACTATTCTGCAGTAGCGGAAAGGAAGTTAAGTAAAGATAAGAAAAATGTAAATCACATGAGTGGAAAGATATTAATCAAGGTGAGACTCAAGAATAGAATATCTATATAAGTTAAGTATTAAAAAAAAAACCTTTTTCGGCCTATCGGCTATTGGGTGGGGGCAACCAGAGGATATTTGATGCTATATTGCTAAAAAATCGATCCTTGTTTAATGTTTACCAATCACGCAACTTCCGGTACGATGAGGTTGCTCGGAGATGTCTGTCTTATCGAGTTTAGGAACTCGATGACCACAAGATGGTTCTACACGACATCGATGTAGGCATCACTCTTTCCTATGTCTTTGTCTACCGTTCATCCTTGATCTTCTTTCCGAACTCGTTAAAGCTGGAACACTTGCCATGAAGGTCACTCAAGAGGAAACATTTTCATTACATTATAGTTTGCTAGTCATAATTGCTGGTATATCGTGTGTGTTGCTACTCAAGATGCTGGAACTAATTTAGTTTCAATAAGAGTAGCAGAATATGTTTGGGAGATGGAATTTTGAGTTTTAGTTACTTGTTGGCTTGTAACCGTTTTCATAATCCCAAGGCTCAAGGAAAATTTAATGCTTTGTTATTTTTAAACTTAATACATAGAATATATTTTTCATATGTAAATTTACTCGGTATGATTCCATATTTGTCTGATTTATTTTTATACAATTTAAAACTTACTCTAATTATTCAACACAATTATAAATTTATATAAAAACCTACAATTTAAAAAACAAAACTTAATAATTTATTCGATATGGTACGGTTCGGTTGCATTGGTTCACCGATTTTAAATATGCATGAACACCCTACTTAAAATAGATGAATATTAAAGCATTAATATCATTGATGTTAATGGTGTTATTATTCCAGTACTGCTATGTTGGTTAGGGTCAAATACTGGGTCGCCTATGTTGCTTGACCATGACACATTATATGATTCAATTGAATTGATATAAAGGATAACTATCTCGGAATATAATGTAGAATTACTTTCTCCCGTGTTAAACTGAACTTTTTATTTCGGTATGAGTGATCCTGCGATATTTGTACCCCAACTTTATCATTATTTTTATACTACACTCAGTGGCTTTTCGTTAGGGTATTCAAATTTTGAGTAAGTAAATATAAATTTTTTTGACGAATAGATCCATCAAAAACTTTACATCAAACTAGATACCAATATTTAACTAAATATAAAAACACTTGTAGTTAAACAAACAATAATATAAACCAAAACTGACGTAAAGAAGCCAATAAAAAAATTCTACGAGGTTGACATTGAGACGTCAAATTTATTTTTTTGGTACTTACAAAGATATTTCGTCAAGTCCATTAAAATTTCAAACTGAAATAAAAGTAATCAAACAAATTACACTTATCAGAAACATAATACATATTTCCTACTTGAACAAATTCTTCTAGTTCGCCATCTTGAAAACTTTTTCTGTTGTGAAGTAAGCTGACTCTGTAAGGGCATATGAGCTAGAAAAGGTGAATGAGGTTGAGTGAATTGGGTTATTGGGATGAGTAGAATGTTGGAAAGTTTTACGGGCAAGTAACACATTTGGCTGATCGGCCAATAATAATTATATCTGCTAGCCAAATATATATATATATATATATATATATATATATATTTTATACCGACTTTTATTTAGGATTCACGACTATTTAGCAAATGGTTAAAAGGGGATTAGGGTTAGAAAGAAAGTTTATGCGAATTTCCATGTTCTCTCCCTCATCTCTGGTCTGTATTTCTGATTTCCTCATCACCAATTCTGTCAAAGTTTCATTCTCATCCTCCTTCTTCTTAGCTTTCTATTGAAATGTCCTTACTAAAGTTAGTATTTGCTTTGTAATTTCAATTAGCATTGAGTTATTACAATCCGTTGATTTGGTGTATTATCTAGATTGCTTCATTTCTCCTCTCCAAAAAACCCCAAAAAAAATTGTAATTGAACGTAACAATCCTATAATATAGACAAGCAATTAGGAAAAATAGTAACGATAACCAAATAATCCAAACAATAATGGCTAAACCAAATTAATTTTTTGGAAGCAAATAAAAAGAAAAAGATAAACATAGAAGAGAATCGAGAACGTTGAAGAATCGAAGCAGCTTTACTGCTTAGAGGCCGATAGAAACTAGGAGTCCACCAACAGCATAGAAAATCGGGTTCTCTATCTGTTACATAGTAAATAAGCAGAAAGTAAAGAACACGCGATATTTATATGGAAAACTCCCTGCTCATGGGATTAAAAACCACGACCTACCCCAGTAAGATTTCAACTCCACTAAACCGAGCAAACTTCAGACTAGAACTTATTGCAATCTTGGAATTAAACTATTAATCCATCATCTCTTACAATAACTTTATTATAAGCTCTTTGTAACAACTCTGTTACAAAGCAACACTCTTGACTAACTGTAGTCATCACAATCAAAACAACAATGGTTTTTGAATAATGTCCTACGAATACTTCTTAAAAGCCATGTAGGTTTACAAGTAAAGAACAGAAGATAAAAACACAACAAGCTTAAGGACTAACGACATCATCAGTGTTGGGATTTGGTCCTTGTGTTTGCAACAACTTTGTTCTTGATAGCACCTGGGAAAACAGTGGCAGCTGACACTTGATATGATATGATTTTTTGTTTGTCAAGTATTAGGTCAAACCTTGCATCATGTTCTATATATATGAGCATGTGAGAATAGATAGAGACAATACACCCTTTGGTTTGGCCTCTAGTACCAGCGGCTGTGCCGCTGCACCACTGTTAGTAAGGTTAACTGTACGACGACAGGGGAATTGATCATATCTGTTCCTTTATCTGCTTCCTCGAGAATGTTTGATCATACATCGAAACTTATCACAACAGGTGCAAAGGAACTGATCACATTGGGTTCTTATCTGGTTCCTCAATAGAGTTGACAAATCATCAAAACCCACAATAGCATAACTTATCAATTTTCCTCTTTTTGATGATGACAAACCCAGAATTGATATTCCCCTTTAGAACCAGATTCCCAACATATTCCCCATATGGATCAGGCCTAGATTCAACTTGTTACCAGCAACTAGAACTAGATTTGATTCAACAATTACCCCCTCTTAATTATCTTTCCCCTTTTGGCATCTTGAAAAGAATGACAGAATTAGCACAAATAAAAAGAAGTTCAGCAACATTAACTCATGCCACTTGTGAGCACACAACATGGTCAAAAATAGAATACAAGAGAGTAATATTGCACAAAAAAGATCGTAATTGCTCACTAAAGATAAAGATAAAACTGAATAGCAGAAGTAATAACAAAACAAATATTACAAATTTAAACAGCCAACATGCCAAAGTCATTAACATCAACATCAAAAGGGACGAAATATAGATGGGACAGAAGAGGGATAGAGATAGGAATACTGGGCAGGAGAAAAGAAGGATTAAGGAGCAAAGGCCTTGAGAAGTTTGTCAACTCTTTCATTTGCAGTTCTTTGATCAGTGATCATTTGCTCCTTCAGGTCCTTGACTTATTTCCTCAACCTTGCATTCTCAGCCTTCAACAGAGAATTCTCCTTTGCCAGGGAACTACTGGAACCAGGTTCTGTGCTGTTCTGAGTGAGCTTGGACTGCAAATTAGTATTCTCACCATGAATTCGCTTGATTTCTGCAGTTGATGACTCCTGTGCCTCAATCAGTTGGGAGATGGTTGAATAGCTGCCCACTCCTCCTTTATTTAGCAGGTATTTATATTCTTTCAGTGTGCTCATGGTGAACATTTGCTTCCTGATCCCCATAGTAGCTTTCCCCAACAGAATATCAAAATGCTCAAAGACTCTCGTGAGAAGGAACCTATACGGAAGTCCATGCTTTCCATCCTTAAAGCTTGCCACCTCCATAATATGCTCAATCATGAGCCTAGGAAGGCTGATAGTGGTGTAGGAAGCCAATGCCTCAGTAAAAATCATGTCCAGGATAGAAGCAATAGATCTCCTCTTAGACTGAGGCAACAATACTTTGTTCACCATCTCGAACATAAGCTGATATTCTGGATTAAGTGCTTTCTTATACACTCTCTCCCCTGACAGAGTGTCCTGCCTTTTCATAATCAACTTCTTGAAGGCAGAGGAAGCAGTTCCCTCAACTATTCCTAGCCCATTTGTGGGCACTTCAAGAATTTTCCCAAGTGTGTCTTCATCTAGGAAAAAATCTTTCCGATTGACCTTCAAGCACAGAGTGTTCTCATCCACAACAAACAAACCAACATAGAAGCTTCTCACCTTATCCCCATACATCTTTGGACTTGGGGGTACAAAAAGATAGCTCCATTTTTGGAACTCCACAATGTCCACTAGTTCTTTCATCCCTTCAGGTTCAGCAATCTCAAGGTAAAAATATTCGACCCAGCATCACCTTTTGAGTTTTGAGATTGGCCTTTCTTTCCAATGCTGATAGCTCTACCCTTGCCTTTTTGGAGGAACAAGGTTCCTTGCTGGTATTCTTCCTCTTCCTGAGAGGCCTTGTCTCCTCTTTTTCCTTCTCCACTTCCTCATCATCTTCACTCGGAATGGCTTTCTCAGACATTTTCCCTTTCCCTTTCCCTTACCAGCATAACTTTTCTTTGAATTCTTTCTAACAGGAGCCGGTTCTTTCTTCACAGCCTCCTCATTATCAATATCCACCACATCTGCAGGTGGCATCTTTTCCTCATCCACCAGCTTGCACCATCCTTCTTCTCTTCTTCTTCTCCTTACTTGCCTTCCATGCACTATCAAGTTCAACTTTCCTTTGTTGTCTTGTAGTGGGGGGCTTGTAAGCAGCATTCTTTTTTTCCTTGGCTCCAGCCTTTGTAGCTATAAAGCTTATCACTATATTATCATCAGAATCAACTTCATCAGTCTTATGAGAATGACTGGCAGAACCAGGTCTCATCTCAGGATACACAATTTCTAGAGAAATAAGAACGGGGGACATGAACTTGGGTGCTCTCATCCAGGTTAGGCCTCGTGGAACCTGGTGTCTCATCCCAAGTGGGAGCAATTCTGACTACAGATGACCCAGATTCTCCCTAGTAGGGGGATGAGGTCCCTCGGTTGGTGTTGATATTTAATTTTGCCCTCATAATTCTCATTTGGCCGTCGTGGGTTAGTATATTTTATAATGTATTTTTAAGTATTATTTATAGGATATTTCCTTGCATTATTACATCATGACGTGTTTAAATATCAATTTATCATTTTCATGGATTTTTAAACAAAATTATTATCATGGACTTTCAATGCAAATATTTTCAATTTAAAATTACAAGCATTTTTAATTAATTCTAGCATTTATAAGTGATAAATGATATATTTATTATTTCCTTAAAATTGCTTATGAGTGATTAATTATCCAAATTAATTATTTATATTTTCTTAGAACCTTATGCATATTTTGTGACCTTTTATATAATTTCCTATAATTGCATTTCATTTTATATAATTTATGCATTATTTGCAATAATAACTTATATTCTTTATTGTAATTCTATTTATTCTACTATTTAGGTCAAAATAGATTATTCATATTTTTATAATCATAAACGACTATTTTAAACTGTTTAATTTCATAAATGATTTTTTAAAATTATTTTTTAGCCATTTTTATAATTTATTTCATTTTAGTTTTGTGTTTTAAAATCTGACGTAACCAAAGGTTAAATTTCAAACCAATGAAGGTCCAAAAATGCCTAGCACAATTCCCTAAGCCCAAACCAGACAAACCAACCTCCTCTTACCCTATCCAAACCCATTTGTACCCGACCCAACACCCTTTAATCCTAGTCGTTGATCTCCAATGATCAACGACTCCTAGCCCTTCCTTTTTTTACAACCCCAAACCCTAATACCTATTCTCACCCGCTCACAATCGCCCTCACACGTTCTCCTCTCTCTCAAGGACTAAACCCTAGCCGAATTGAAAGATTTTCCTTCACCCTTCCTTATATGCGTTGCGTATCTCACTTGCTTATTTGTCCTTCCTGCTCAGTTATGGTAACTATTGTTACAGGTCTATCTATGGCAAGGACTATTCTCTTGAATCGTGTAGATACGGATTTGACATTATGAATTTGGATATGATCTTGGATTTATACACCTAGAAAGAGGGAGTATGCTCTCGGTTCTAGCATATTTCTGTTGATTTCTTTGTGATTAGGGCTTGTGTGTGGTTTTCCCTAAATCTGATTCTGACTAGGTTTGCATGGTTTTGATTTTTTCTTTATTTGTTCATCTGTTACTGATACTATATAAACCCCCTCCCCGTCTCCCCTAAACAGACTTTTCACGACTTTCTCTCATTTGTACTTGTTCTATTTTGTTCTGGTTCTATGAAAATATTGTATTCGATTTGGTTCTTGGCAAGATGAAAGCCAAGGCCACCATAGTATTGCTCAATAACCTCCTCCAGTACAAGCACATTTTGGAGCCCATTGAGGCTCTTGTGAATTCTAAAGCACCGGAGACCTAGGGTTCTCACTGTCCTCCTTCAAACTACTAAATTATTGATGAAACTCTTATCTTCTCATTTTGCTCATTACTTTTGAAACTGGTTAATGCTTTTGACTCCCACAGTTTAATCGTTACTTCTCTACTTGTTTGTGTTTACGTGCGTTCTATGTGTCACTACTGTCTGAACTCTTATTAAAATAGAAGAACATGACCAAGTCTCCCTGCAATTTTTGAACCAAAATATACTATTATCTGTATGTTGCTGTAATTTCACTGTTAAATGTTGTTCCGAGGTTCATGTATGCTAATTTACTTTATCCTAATACCTCTAAGGTGATCTTTGTTATGCATATTTGTATGTAATTGACTTGTATAATTCCTCTAGCAGCTTGGTAATTAGATAAACACACTAATTCATTTGTTGTACTTTAACTATGTTCCCAAAATTGATTTGCCGTAGATTTTCATGTTGAAGTCTTCCCTGTAAGGACTTCTACTTGATTACCTTCTCAGAATTAGTTCTGGATCATATTTTGCCTTGAATTTTCATGCTAGACCCTCTCTATAGAGCATCTGTGTGGTTGTGTTCTTAAGATTAAGCTTTGATCAGGAGGGGGTATGGCTAACTCTTTTCTTTGATGCAGAAAATGAAGCACGACATTCCTAGGTTCGGTATGGTCGAAAGCATTCCACCCAAGTTGATTGATTGGTGGAACGATCTCCCTCACTGTGATAGGAATCATATGAGAAGGATACTAGGTAACTTGCCATCCCTGATGGACATTCGGCCGAGCAGGGAACTGATTGAGGTTGATGCTATATTTTGGGATGAGAAGAGGGTTGTCTTTCGATTCGAAAACTTAGAGATGACCCCGCTCTTGGAGGAAATAAGAGGTTTTGCTAAACTTTCCTGGGATAGTTTGGGTTTGCTGGTACCGAAAATCGTACACCTTGCGGTTTCTAAAAATGTTCGGGATCAAGAAGAATGATGAACTAGGCTGCCTGAAGAAGTCGTACATTCCTTTCGACTTTCTGTATGAACTGTATGGACATAGCAAATCATGCTGGTTGTTTCATGAAGAATTGACATCACTTCTATTGGGTGGATTCATCGATGGGTTTATGTTTTCGTTGTCTGCTTCTTGGGGCTGCTTATCTTCCCGATGCAAGGAGGTAAAATCCATAGTCGACTAGCCATGGTTTCCAGAACCATGATGGAGGGGATTGAGGGACAGACTTACATTGTTGTCCCAATGATATTGGCAGAAATATATCGAGCCCTGGACCGATGCAAACATGGGGCATGTTATTTTGAGGGGAGTAATCTTATGTTGCAAATATGGTTGTTAGAGCATCTCCAAATAGGTGATTACCAACAAGGCTTCCTCGGCAGGCTGTGAATGACCACATTGCCAGCCACCGCCCAAAGAAGATGACCTTTGCTCCTGAAAGATTTGCAAGGCCCATAAATGCTCAAGGATGGGCACACCTCTTCAGCAATCTGGCCGAGGAACAGGTACATTGGATGTTCGAATTGTTTCCATGTAAGGATTTCATAATCCAATCCAAGAAGGCTACTCATTTGGTGTTGACAAGATTGCGAGGATTTACCCTTATGCTCTAATAAGAGTAATGAGGCAGGTTGGAAGAAACCAGGTTATACCGCAAGTAGCCAACATGACACAATACAAGGAAAATTTTAAGGGGGATGTCATCCCTTTCAAGTTCGAAGTTCAGCATATGTGGAATCAGAAAATCATCTTGGAAGAAGAAACCATAGAGCTCGATAGATATCATGTTGGACGCATGTACTATTAACTTTCGTGGTTAAAGTATGACATAATCGGGGATGTTGAACTGGGTATTAAGCTAAAGGGAAGGATTATTGATGAAGAGGCTGAAGCTCATGTGAAATACAAAAGGCTGCGCAACAGGATCTTTGAATCCGAAGCTAAGCGCATGGAGCAACATAAGATAGATATGGAAGTTATAAAAGAATGGAGAGAAATAGCAAACAAAGCGACAGAAAGGTTGGAGCATTTGGAGCATGGACTGATGAAGTTGGAAGGGAAAATGAGGAAGAGACTCTAGGACGGCAGGGTATGGGATATGATGAAGGTGAAAAACTAGCAATAGCCTACCTGCTGCTTGACATGCACAATTTGGGGACGTGATCGAAGGAACAAAGAGCGCAATACATGGAGAAGGGCCACCTGAGTCCAAGTAGAATAGGAAATTTTCTTTAATATTTTATAGTTAGATTCTGTTTTTGAAGTAATGTACTAAGGCTTTGTGCCACTAGTGACTCTATTTAATTATTTCATTTTAGTAATAGAATGATTTGATTTATTTTGCGTTAATGGGTCAAAACAATTTTGATACAAATTTCTCCAAGTTTACTTGTCACTTAGGCCTCCCTCGGGCACTACAAGGTCCCCAAACTTGGACGCGAACCATTGAATGTCTTATGTGCTATCTTTTTATATACCACAAGGCTCTTTTATTTTTACCTTACTGACTTGGCTACTTTTGTTTTTCTTACTTTTGATTATTCCCAGTCCCAAAGGTTGGTTCGTGCCACTTTGGCAACATCAACATATCACACCAGATCTAGAGGTCCTCTGCCTCCTCCCCCTCTTAGCAACATCAAAAGCAAGGATAAAGGAAAAACAGATAATTTAAGTGGAAACGGGAAGGACAATGCTCCTTTGATAGACATTGTAGAAACTTCAGAAGGAAGAAGTACACCGGGGCAGAACGAGTTGGTTCTGCGATTAGAGCAAAAGATTCTTGAATTGCAAGGCGACTAGAGCAGGTCCACAACCTCGCCAACCTATCCCTTGTTGCACCCTATTTTGTACGAGTCAAAACAAGATTCAAGTAGTGATTTTCTTGTTGTTGATGAAAGAGAGTCGCAACATAATATTTAAAGATAAACTAGGGTATCTATTCAGTTATTAGATTAATATCCTATTAGTCTGCTAACCGATGAGATTTTGGGTAAGGTTTCTTATTCTTCTAAAAGGAAGGTGTTAGGCACCCCCTAGAATCTTTCTAAGGTAGCTCCATAGCATTTAGACTAGGTTTAGGAAGTTGAATGTCTATATTCTACTTAGTTATTGCTTAAAACTGTATAGCTTATTGTATATCTTGTTTAAAGCTTATCACTTGAAAAATAATGTATGTACTTCTGAAAAGAGGATATAGGTTTCATTTGTAAAAGCCTTTAAATTTTTTTTACATCTATATGATTGAAAGAGTTTTAGAAGTATATCTATAATGTTTATATTTGCAACTCTGTAAGATGTGGCTAGGTTTAAAATACTTTATCTTTAAAATAGTGTGGCTATTTATATAACTCTAGTAAAGTGAGGGATACAAAAAGAATGGGTTTAGGTATACCTTAAGATTGATTTAATCATGTACCCAAGTTTAGAAGAAAGATCGTTGAGGTGTTCCTTGATGCAACTGTGTTTCGTTTTGTTTGTAGAAACTATCTAGGAAATCATTTTCTTGATTCTGGCTTTTAAAGTAGGGGATTTCCTTGCTTTTCAGATATGTCTTAATCTATGATCTTTAGCTTGCCTAGGTTTCTGAAGGGAATTAAAGAATAATGAAAACATTCAATCAAAATCGTTAGAATCATACCCATATATATAAACAAACAACAATCTTTATTTTAAAATGATAGAAGAGCAAAGGGGTTGGACTCAGAGTTTAGGCCTAAGAAATGTTAGGTCCAGCAGATAGCGATCAGCAGTAGCAGGCTCCAATGACTTCAGACTCCAGGCTGGAACTTGGGCCTGAGTTCTTGAGAACTCAGTAGGCCTAGTTCGATCACATATGCAAAAAAGAAACAGAGATATTAGTCAATAAGGCCCAATATAATATTAAATTCAACTAAGAGCATAATAGGGCTAATATGAGGCCCAAAAAAATTGTAACAAGTGCTGTAATTAAAGATGCAATAAAGTTAGTGTAAAGTCCAATAGAATAATCAAAACAACATCCATACTGAATCCTTTCTTTCATTTCGAAATAATCCTAAAGAAATTAACAAATGTCAATGTTTAAGAGCTTTAGGTAAAATTCCGTTCATGGACAAGACATCCTTTGGATCCCTGGCACTTCAGAGTTCACAAGGGTCTCAGGGACCTCGAGCAGTACTTGTGTCAGGAATGGTATCTCAATCACAAACTAAATCTTACTCCTAAATACTCTTAATCACTCAAACTTACTCTTCTCTATAGGTTTAAATTCCAATAAGGCATTCACTGTAACAGTAGAAATAACACAAAGATTCAAGTATGCACACCTCTCACAGAAACTATACAGAATACTATTATGAGTGTGAGATAATAGATTACACCATTGAGATCACAATCCAAACACCAGTGTGTGGTACACTGTCAACATTTCAAACATGCACAAGAATACTCAAGAAAACCAATTACGAATACGAACAAAGAGAGGCAGTCACCAACAGACCAGCTTAAAAGTCCAAACACTAATTCATGTGACTTAAGGAGTAGGGTAGATACATATATCTATTGATTAGTTCAAGTTTAAAGGAGTTCTTACTCACAATA
Organism: Nicotiana obtusifolia; assembly: GCA_002018475.1. NCBI lineage: Eukaryota > Viridiplantae > Streptophyta > Magnoliopsida > Solanales > Solanaceae > Nicotiana > Nicotiana obtusifolia. Next base: position 124,197 of record MCJB01049008.1, read on the forward strand.
CTTTAACAACTTATCAGATTATGTTCACAATAATCACGGACTCATACATAGATTAAATCTTAACTTCTATTAGATGTATGATGATGAGCGTGCAAAACTGGTGTATAAAACTTAGGCTCGCTAGTCGAATATAGTATAGAAAATACCGTGTCTACAGGGATTGGAATTAAATAGTATTATCGTAGCTTCTAGTTTAATTGCTATTCAAGATGATCAACAATTTAGATTTGTGCGATTTAAAACTAAAATTAACTAAGAGTCTAAACTATTGGCTAATGACAATCGCAACAAGATTAAGCAGAGAAGATATCGATGGGAGAAAATAGGGGTTGATTGGATAGGTGCAAGATACTTGTTTGAGAATTAACTCTAGTTGATTTACTTCTAAGGTTCAAGTGAGTCTCTCAAATTCACTCAATTATAGTTCAAGCGTTCTGTAGAAACTCCTCTCTCGATTAAGTATCAACCTCGCAATATAAACTAAGTTAAGCTCGGTGAAAATATGCAAGAATTCGTTGTGGATTGATCCTTAGGAGAACCTCTTTCGATTATTCTCCTATCTAGGTCTAAACAGGAATTCAACTAGCATCTTTCGATTACTAAGAAGAATAAGTGCATTTACCAACAAGATAATACAAAAACATCACTAGTTACGCCTTTTTCGATTACATAAACATGCGAATATATATGCAACAATTAAAACACCCAAAACGATTCAATACATAAAAACTAGAGTTAATATCCACAAAAAATTCTCAAAACACCAAATCCATCAATCCCTAAAGAAGAATTACTCCATAGATATGGAGAAATTCATCACAATTAAGTTTAAGCTAAACAAAAACATAAAACAATCGAAATCCTTGTCACGAGCGAGGATTGAAGGATGCAATCCTTGTGTTCTTGCTTCACCCACTTCTCCTTAGCCTCCTTAGGTCTCAATTATGTCAAAAGTCCTCAAAAATAACATTAGGGTTGGGTCCAAACAAACACACCTTCTCCTTCACGAAATAGGACTTTTCCCGGACAGGACATGCGCGACTGCGTACCTAGGGAGGTGCTTGCACATTAGGCGGCGCACTTTGCATAGTGTTCTACCTCATATGCACGCCCAATGCGCGGTCGCGCACTTGGGTGACGCCCGACTCGATTCTTCGTTTCTCTCTTTGAATTCACTAGTGTCCATTGATCCCCGAACTCGATCCTAACTAAGTCCTTGGGCTTTTACTCAGACTTCAAAGCTCCAAAATAGCGTGAATTCACCCCATAACATCTACATAGTTCGAAATCACTCCTATAAGGCGTAAAACATAAAATTAGTGCAAAACACTAGCGATTAAAGCTCAAACTCAATTAAAGTGCAGTAAATTAGAGTGCGACAAGCAACTAAAACACACAATTATAGCCTACCATCAACACCCCACACTTAAACCATTGCTCTTCCTCGAGCAATCAAATTACACTTTATAATGACACGACCTTTTTATAAAACTCTCATAACTCATCATACCAAGAATATTTAAAATAGACTAAGTACAATAGTGTAACATCGTCGTCTCAAGATTTGACTCAAAAGCACCACATATTTTTCACAACTCGCTCACTTACTCTAACCTAGAGGTGAAGCATTACCTTTCCTTCATGAATTAAGTTCCCTCACAACAAAGAGAGTAGTTCCACACATAATAAAAATTAAGAACAATTAGGAACTCAAGATAGATAAAATTCACTCACTCTCAGAAATAACATTCATATGCCACACACGATGAACCATAGGCTTGCCCGTAACAATTTGGTGGGTACAACATATAGCTGGCTCAACAAAGAAATACCTATATCACTTCCAAGACTGGACAAAACTACTATATCGATTTGCAAACACACGGGGCAAGTTTTAGGCATCAAATGCAATGCACAAAGTTAAACTTATACAACTTAAGGTACTTATGCAAGAGTCAAAATCTGAGCCTAAGCCTCACAACTAAAGCACTCACTATTCTCAAGGCATAACAAAGTTAAGAGACATTGTCTTCAATTCAAATCATAGCACAAGATTTCCTATTACTCTACAAAATAAAACTAACTACACCCGGTTCAAACAAAACCCTTGGAAAAGAACCGCGACACAAAGAAAAACCAAGGGGTAATTAATACACTACCTAATAAAATAAAATCTTTTTATCTTTTTCTATCGACTTTAATCCCTCAAGAAGCCTGTCGAATAATATCCATCGTTAGGAAAAGTCGAAAATTTTAAAATTTTTATGGTTTTTCCAAATTTATATTTTCTATCTCTAACTACTAAAAATCAAAACTACTACAAATATACATACATACAACATACAAGTATCCCCCCACCCCACACTTTAAGTTGTGGCATGTCCCCGAACTAGTGCACATATTAATGCAGACAGCTTCTTCTCAGCCTTTTTGGGGGTATACCCATACTTGTCTTTCTCAATTACTGAGACCTTATCTTTCAAGCCTTTCACTCTCCATTATATACTCGCAACTGGCTTCTCCTTTCTCACCCCCATCTCCACGTTCATCTCAAAAGTCACCATCACCTCACCCACTCTAAGCATGAGCTTTCTATCATATATGTCTAATATTGCTCTGCTTGTTGCTAAGAATGGCCTTCCTAAGATAACGGGACCTCTTTGTTCTCCTCCATCTTTATCACAATGAAATCTACTGGAAAAACAAACTTATCTACCCGAACTAAGATGTCTTCGACTATCCACTCATGTATCAAAGTAGTTTGGTCGGCCAGCTACAAAGAAATTGGTGCAGACCTTATCTCTCCAATCTCATGTTCCAGCTTCCTGTAAATCGACAAAGTCATTAAATTAATTGAGGCACCACTTGCTTCTCCATATTCGCAACCTAGTACCAATAGCAGCACCATGGGCATCTAGCCTCTTATTCGTCTTGACAATAAAAGACTTCATTAGATCTTCTAACCCAGACTGAATTGGCTGTTGAGGCTGAAACTGAGGCCTAGGCTGAATTACAAAACCAGGAGCTCCTTAAAATCTGGGATTGTTTTGTTGCCATGCATTTGCTGTACCCCCAGGTGAACTCCATGAAAAATCGGGGTGCTTCTGACCCATTGCGTTAAAGTTATAATTCCCAGCAGCATTAACTTCCTCAATTGAGGCTTGACACTCATGAGTAGGGTGTCTATTCCACATATATCACATGCTGCATGGGGCTCAATATGTATTGAAGCTAAGGTTAGCTTCCTTATTTCCTTTTCCATGGCATTAAGCTGTACCTGCACAGATGTGTTAGCTTCAACTTGGTGAATACCAGTTGTTCTTCTTCTTTCATCAACTTCAGAGGTCCACGGATTTACATCCTCAGACAACTCATCTAGAATTGTGACTATCGCTTCTGGAGTCTTTTTCATCAACGGATCCCCAATTCATTACTATATACACATCTACACTATCAAGACTAATATTTACATACAAGTTGCAAAACTTATCTTTCTACCCCACCCCCAACATAGAAACATGTATCGTCCCCAATGCATTGAAAAATTAAGAGCAAAGTCTAGGGGCTTCTTGGGGCGCACTAGTGCTTGGATGAGCTGGACTATCTGATGTGGTCGTGGGGCGGGGAGCTGTTCTGTGTGAGGTTGGTGTCAATCTATCTCAAAAATCCTGGAGTTGCATCCAGAGTTCTATTCCACTATGATAACATTTACGCACTATCTCTTTGAACCTCTCCCAAGCTTCAAACAGTTTCAGTCTCGTTTTGGCAGAAGTTGTGAATTTACCTTCTAAACTTACCCGTCTTAGCTGATGAGAAATATTTGTCAAGAAATTTTTTGGTCATCTCATCCATGTTCAAATCGATCCATTAGGCAAGCTTCGAAGCCAGTGCTTTACATCGTCTTTGAGGGTGAAGAGGAATGCCCTTAAGTAAACTGCATCTTGTAACACTCCATTAAAGTGAAAGGTGTTCATAATCTCCTCGAAGTCCATCAGATGATTATTTGGATCTCCGTTCATCTTTCCTCTGAAGACACGACTTTTTTGAAGAGTTTGGAACAACCCTTGCTTCAGCTCGAAATTATTAGCTGCAACTGGAGGTGGTCTCATACTCGATAAGCTTGGTTGTAGACCGGTCTAGCATAATCGCCAAGTGGTCTCCCGGCATCGGGAGCTATATTTCCGATTTGGTCTGCAACCACAGGTCGATTATGAGCAATTCTTCGAGCCCTCTCCTCTTCATAGACAAGTTATGCATTTCGAAGAGCTGTCTCCTCAGCATCTCTTGCAACTTTTTCTCTTTGCTGGGCTGCCTCTCTAGTAGCCAAATCAACATTCTCCTCGTCTCCCGCCATAACTTCTTTGGTTGAGGATTGCCCAACCTTCTCTGTATTCTCGGGGAGATTTATTTCCTTCCTCAGTTGTCGCTGTAGCTTCTTAGTTTTTGATTCGTAAGGTAGCACTTCTTTCCCAGAGGATCGAGTCATGCACCAATCCAATCTAACCAGAGGAACACCAAGCATAAAAAGAGAAAAATAAAATAAAACTAAAAAATTCCTGAATTAGCACTACAAACTATTTCCAACACTATTAATTGCCAATCCCTGGCAACAACACCAAAATTGATAAGCACAACACGGTGTATAAAATATTAGCTCGCTAGTCGAATATAGTACAGAAAATATCTTATCCGCAGGGATTGGATTTAAATAGTAATTTTTGTAGATTCTAGTTTAATTTCTATCCAAGATTTGTGTGATTTAAAACTAAAATAACTAAGAGTCTAAACTATTGGCTAATGACAATCACAACAAGAGTAAGCAAAGAAGATATCAATCGGAGAAAATAGGGGTTGATTGGATAGGTGCAAGATACTTGTTTGGGAATTAACTCTAGTTGATTCACTTCTAAGGTTCAAGTGAGTCTCTCGAATTCACTCAATTATATTTCAAACGTTCGGTAAAAACTCCTATCCCCATTAAGTCTCAACCTCGCAATATAAACTAAGTTAAGCTCGGTGAAAATATGCAAGAATTCGTAGCGGATTGATCCTTAGGAGAACCTCTTTCGATTATTCTTCTAACTAGGTTTAAACATAAATTCAACTAGCCTCTTTCAATTACTAAGAATAATCAATGCATTCACCAACAAGATAATACGAAAACATCACTAGTTACGCCTCCTTCGATTACATAAACATGTGAATATATATCCAACAATTAAAACACCCAAAATGATTCAATGCATAAAAACTAGAGTTAATATCCACAAAAAATATGGAGAAATTCATCACAATTAAGTTTAAGTTAAAGGAAAACATAAAATAATCCAAACCCTTGGCTTGAGTGAGGATTGAAGGATAAAATCCTTGTGCTCTGCTTCTCCCTCTTCTCCTTAGCTTCCTTAGGTCTCAATTATGTCAAACGTCCTTAAAAATACCATTTTTCCATGTATATATACAAAGTAGGGACGGTCCCAAACAAACACCCCTTCTCCTTCATGAAATAGGACTTTTCCCAGACAAGATGTGCGCGGCCGCGCACCTAGGGAGGTGCTCGTGCATTAGGCCGCACACTTTGCATAGTGTTCAGCCTCATATGCGCGTCCAGTGCGTAGTCGTGCACCTGGGTGACGCCCGACTCGATTCTTCGTTTCTCTCATTGAATGCACTAGTCTCCGTTGATCCCTGAACTCGATCCCAAATAAGTCTTTGGGCTTTTACTCATATTTCAAAGCTCCAAAATAGCGTGAATTCATCTCATAATATCTACATAGATCGGAATCACTCATACAAGGCATAAAACATAAAATTAGTGCAAAAAACTAGCGATTAAAGATCAAACTCAATTAAAGTACAGTAAATTAAAGAACGACAAGCAACTAAAACACACAATTATAACCTACTATCATATGAGTTAATAGCTTCATTTGGAATCTCTAATGAGTATTAACAAGGCTACTTACGCAAGCAAACAGGTTGATCCTCACTTAAGCAAGTGACATGATCACTTTCCCTTTAAACGTTCACAATCTCATATTCATAGTAGGCTTATTAGAAGTTAGGATACCCATAAAGACACAATGTAGTATTCATACAAGGGTAAACATCAGAAGTTTCCCTTGAACCTTTTTAGTGATCACAGTTGACTTATATCCCTATGCTATGTGGTTAATCCTTTTTAGAATAGCAAGATGCAACTTTCTTCTTTATTAGGTGATACAGCTCTAAAAGATGGGAGAGCACAAGCAAGCAAGAAGTATGTTTGAATAAGAATGAGTGCAGAATCTCTAAGAGAGGGCACCCAGACACATACATGAGATGTTCTTACAAGGTTGCAAGACTATAAGACATGGTAGAGTATCAAAAAGCATAGGATCAGATCAATAGGCTCGTTACAGTAGTTTAGAACAATGAATGTTTTACATTAAGCAGGCATAGTTCTAATAGCAGGATAATTAGTCCAGTTAAATAGGTTAAGTATATTAGTCCAAACATGATGATGTTTCAGATGTGTTAGTAGCATGGTATAACCAAGAGATAAGGCACAAACACAGCAGAGACCAAGCTCTTAAGGACGATCAAGGGCATAGCTTAAGTTAGGATGATATAACACATATAGGACCAATTGCAGAAATTCATTAGAACTTGGTTCAATCACTTCAAAACATATTTCAAATAGTGAAACTCATAGATATAATCACGCAGTCATGAAGGTTAACAGGAGACCTTCACATTGGTATTTAAGGAAGTCTCAGAATCACAAAGACACATTTGAAGAAATAAGGTAAGTCAAACAACTAAACTGATACACTTTAATTACAATGACAACCCTGTAATTGTCCTTAATGTTCATAATTACCATAGTCTTAGTTTTATCAAACAAATGACTCAAATACATGATATAGATCAACATGTAATATTAAGGCAAGATTAGTAGAGCAAACATGAAAGCTGTAGCAGAACATCACGAAATCTAAAATCAAGATAAGTGCAGAAGATCATTGAGGTTCTTAGTTAACTATAGAAGTTTAACAATCCATAGATTTGTTCAACTTAGAGAAGCATTCATTAAGTTCACAAAGGTGGTCGATTAGCATTAATTTAATTTTACATTATTAGAGGACAATGATTTTACACATACAATGTCAAAGCATTACATCATAAACAGAATAATCAGCAGAGAATAACAAGAGGAACATGACTTTAACTTGAAACAATTAAACAGAGGAAGGGTCGATATGCACTGACCTTCCTTTGAGCAACAAACCAAACAAAGACTTTGTTTAGCCATTTAGGAACCAAAGACTTAAACTTTGATTAGTGAGTAAACTCATAACCGAAAAAGAGAGATATCATAAATCAATTAAGAACCTAGGCTTCGATTGAAAAATTCCAAGTGCTACTGTGTTGTGTATTGATATCTTTCTAGATTGTTAGGTGTTTTTGGGTGAGAGCCACTAATGCTCCTATTTATAGTTCCTTAAAACCTTAGGGTTTCAGCGGATTCAAACCATGGTAGAGGAGAGTGATGACTACCAGATGATGCAAGAAAAGATGAGTGAAAACGAAGAGACAAAGAGGAAAACAGTGAGGATTTTACATGAGAGGAGAGAGGTAGCCATTGAAAACAAAGACCCATCAGATAAAGCTTCAATGTCCGAGGTCATTGAATTTGACTTCTGGAATTCGAATAATCATGATGAAGATCTGAGAAATGTTCATGCATGCTCCGATTTGATAGAGCACGAGAAATCTGAAGACTTGAAGTTTCATTTTTAAGTTAGGGTTCGAATTTGGGCCTTTTGAATTTGAGTTATGAAATGGGGAAGGAACTGGCGAGAATCGCGGATAGGGAAGACAAAAGAAAATGATATTCTACTCGATTTTTGACCTTGCACAAATTTGTGCAACGTTTTTGATTGATTAGGGTCTGTGGCTTTGAGAGAAAAGAGAGAGAAGAGAGAAAGGGGGCGGCTGGGTCTTAGGAGAAATGATTTAGGGTTTGGGGTTGGGATAGTCCATCTCTACGGATAAAATAGGTGAGGGAGATCTGGGCCGTTGGATCTTTATTTCAATGGCCCTAATAATTTGGGCTTTAACATTTAAAATGACAAAATACACAAATCGTTGGATCTCTTAGGTTTTGACAGTTGAAATGAATCTGATGGGGCATTAAATATTAAAGGAAAAACGAATATAAAATGTGAGCCGTTGGTCTACAAGATGGATGGTGGATCCATTGTGTTTCTTTTGTGAGTGAATTGGGACGGTGACGTGGCAGAGTTTGATTGGCTCGAGAAGGGTGGCCTGGATTGCCAAGGTGGAATGAGATGGGTTGTTTGGACTGGGTTAGACCCGTTTGGGCTTGGTGTTTTAGGCTGAAAATAATTTAAAGAGTAGCCACTTGGTATTTAATTAGAAAATTACAATTGTAGCCTTTATGATTTTTAACCCTTTTAAAATTAATTTAAATAAACTTAAACCATTTTCAATAAAATGTAATATAAATGATAACAATCAAATACACTACTAATTACTATAAATAATTAGTTATTTTGTTAAATACTTAATTTTCAAATTATAACATTAATATCAGATTTTTAAAAATAGCAGGTTAGTTAATGAAAATTAAGGATTAATTTTGTTAAATCAACTACGAAGCCTATGTAATAAATACAAAGGTTATTTTAATAATGTAAAAAATAGTAAGAGTAATTTACTTTATAATTATGTAATACTAAATTATTAATTTTAACATTATTAATTACTAATTTATACAAAAATAGGTGTTATTGACTAAAAAATATTTTCAACAGATTATTGCAAATTGTTAGGTATAAATAAATTAATTTTAAAAGAGAGTGTCAAAATTGGTCGTCAACGGCTGCCCTTCTTTGACCGGAGACGATGAAAGAGTTTTCGGGCAAAGAAATCGAACCAAGGCCAATTTTGTCCCGACCTCCGGCATACATTGCAAAAATGGTGTATAGGTTTAAGGAAGATTGTGGGTTGTAGTATTACGAGTTAACAAAGATTTCAGGAGAATTTTGGGAAGTTGGGGCCGAAATATGATTTTGAATTGCTTACGTACCTCAGGCTTAATTAAGATCAGGCCTCATGTAGTTCTGGAGTAAATATTTGGGGGAGGCGATGCTCGCAGGAATTTCCCCAGTATCGTATTATGATGATACTGTGAGACGGGAGATTTGGTGCCCGTGATAGCTCGGAATTGCGGCTTGATTTGAAAATTTGAAGAATTAGAATTCCATTGATCGTATTTGAGTTTGAACTCGGATTATCAGCCCGCTTATGAGTTTGTTGTCTCTCATAGCATTGTAGCTTGGTTTGCTGCTTAGAAGAAGTTCCACATTGCGATGTCTATTCCTACAAAATAAAATAGACACATACCCGTATATCGTAATGTTGATATGTTAAGATGTGATGTAAACGATGCAGGAATAATGATGCCCGGCTTCCGGCTAGCCATTATTTGGGATTGGGATGACAGGATACTTGAATTTGACTCGATTGTTAGTCGGGATGTGTACCATTCCGCAGCTGCCAGAATATTAAACCTCTTCACATTGGGAGTGGCTCCGTGCGATGGGAGTAATTGACTTGTAATGTAGAATGTATCTTCGTGTGATGGGAGTAGTTGCATTGAAATGTAAAGTATCTTCGCTTGATGGGAGTAGTTGCTTGAAATGTAAAGTGTCTTCGCTTGATGAGAGTTTCTGACTTGAAAATGTAATCATTCCTGTAAGCTGCATGAGCAAAACCCCAAGATATTCGAGATAAAAGAAATAAAGGGCATGCCCAAGAGATACTCTTGACTGTGAAGCTAAATTATGGCCGTCAATCGGTAGGACATTGGTGACGAGGTTTGTGATTATCTACTTGTAATCTCCGATGTAGCGGAGTGGAGTGGGTAACACTCTTGTTAGCAAAGCGAATAATTTTCTATATACAGGGCTTCGCCGACGGCTCGATTTGTACAGGGTGCTCCGATTTGTTGAGTTGACGATTTGGTGTATATATGGCTCCGGTTGGCGATGCAGATGGGTCGATTTTGTACAGGGCGCTTCGATTGATTGTGCTGATGCTTTCCTATATATGTGGCTCCGACTGGCGAGGCCATTGGCTTGCTATATACAACATGCTCCATTTGGTTGAGTAGACGGTTTGCTATATACGTGGCTTCGGTTGGCGAGTCCAGCGGCTCACTATATACAACATGCTCCACTTGGTTTTGCAGATGGTTTGCTATTTACAGTATGCCCCGCTTGCATCGGCGGCCTGGTTCTAAAATACTTGCAAAGGATCTGAGAGTTAGTTTTTAATTATATAAGGAAAGAGGGATGCTAGTTATGAGAGAGTGGCGAATCCGTCATCGCCTCGGTGTGCCCCAGCATTTCCTTATATCTTGTTGGTCCTGCGCTCGAAGAAAAATTCTTAGTAGGGGGTGTTAGTTTGTGTTGACCGTAATCCTGGCTTTGCCCTGGGCTTGGCGAGGTTATGCCATGAAGTTCGGTAGGTGGAACAAATTTTGATGTTTTTAGAAAACATTTGAAAATTTTTTGTTTTACGGAAAATGTCGTTGTTTCGGATTATGACATGGTTAGAAAGTCCCTCAGGTGCGAATATTGTTTCTGGAAGATTTTGTCCCGTTGATGTCGATCCTCTAAGATGATTTTGATGACGTAGTTTCTTGACAATTTGATTACATCCTAATTTGAAATGATGCGTTACAAAGGTTTCTTAGGGTTATGACCGAAACTTTTCAGGCTGCCTACATATCTGAAAGTGAATGATGATGACCGAGCCTGACTCAAGCAGCTTATGTATCCAAATGGAATTAGGTCAAAACGTAGTTTGGTTACAATATATGCAAAATGATGCGATTGAAAATGAAATGGCCGAGTCTGACTCAGACTGCCTACGTATCCAAATGGAATCAGACCAGAATGTAGTTCAATTACAAAAGATGACTAAATCCGATGAGGATTGCCTACGTATTCCTTCCAAAGGAAATCAAGTCACGACGTAGTTTCGAGTACATACAAAATGGTATTTGGATTTCCAATTACAAAATAAGAGGGGGAGAGAGACCGGACCCTGTGTAGGTTGCATACGTATCCCTCCGTGGGAAGTCGGATCAAGCGTAGTTCTGTTACAACCAAAACGTAACTTTACTATCTTCAAATGTAGTATCTCTTGATTGCATCTGAGTTGATGGGCTTTGTGTTGACTCTTCCGTCCATCTCTGCCAAGATCAGAGCTCCTCCCAACAACACTAGGTGGACCTAGTAAGGACTTTGACAATTTGGCGCAAATTTTCCTTTGGCTTCTTCTTGATGAGGGAATATTGTCTTCAAAACCAATCGCCCTGGTATAAATTGGCGAGGTTTCACCCTTTTGTTGAATGCACTGGCCATCGTATTTTGATACAGCTGACCATGGCATATTGTGACCGTTCTCCTCGTCGATGAGCATGAGTTGCTCCTTCTTGACCCGTATCCATTCTGCATCATCCAACTTGGTTTCTTGAATGATTCTTAAGGACGGTATCTCGACCTTTGTAGGTATCACAGCTTCAGCGCCATATACCAACATGTACGGCATTGCCCTAGTGGATGTCGTCATAGTGGTTTGATAACCCAGTAAGGTAAAGGATAATTTCTCGTGTCATTGCCTATGATTGTCCACTATCTTTCATAGAATCCTCTTGATGTTTTTGTTGGCTACTTCAACTGCTCCATTCATTTGTGGTCTATAGGCTGTAGAGTTATGGTGGACAGTTCTGAACTTCTCGCAAATTTCCCTCATGAGATCACTATTGAGATATGCTGCATTTTTTAGTGATGATTGGCTCGGGTATCCCAAACCAGCAGACTATATTGTTACGGACGAAATCTGCCACTACTTTCTTTAAGACGACTTTGTATGTAGAAGCTTAGACCTATTTTGTGAAGTAATCAATTGCTACATAGATAAAACGGTATCCATTTGATGCAACGGGCTCTACAGGTCCGATTACGTCCATGGCCCAAGCAACAAACATCCAAGGCTAACCCAGTACGTTCAGCTCAATAGGTGGAACCCGGATGAAATCCCCGTGGATCTGGCACTGGTGACACTTCTACACATAGCTAATACTATCACTTTCCATGGTCATCCAAAAGTATTCGGCTCTTAAATCTTCTTGGTTATGGTGAAGTCTTTCATGTAGGGTCCGTATGTCCCTGCATGTATTTCTTCTAGCAATCCGATCACTTCAGCAGCATCTATGCATCCTAATAGACCGAAGTCTGGGGTCCTCCTACACAGGACTTCCCCATTGAGGAGAAAATGATTTGCTAGCCTTCTGAGTGCTCGCTTCTGAACTTTGGTCGCATTTTCTGGATACTCTCTTGTTTCGAGGAACCCTTTGATGTCATGGTACCACGGCATACCGTCTAGCTCTTCATCTACATGAAAACAGTACACATGCTGGTCCCTGATCTCTATCTCTATAGGGTCGATCTAATTTTTATCTGGATGTTGGATTATGAATAACAAGGTTGCGAGAGCGTCAGCAAACTCGTTTGGCATCCTGGGAATGTCCTTGAACTCGATTTTTGTGAACTTTTTTCATAGCTACTTTACACAGTGCAGGTAAAGGGTCTTGACATTCTTGGTAGTCCATTCTCCTTGAACTAGATGTATCAACAGACCAAAATCTCCTATGACTAGAAGCTCCTTGATATTCATGTCGACCGCTATCCTAATCCCAAGGATGCATGCTTCGTACTCGGCCATATTATTGGTGCAGGGGAACCTTATCTTCGCTGATGCCGGGTAATGCTGTCCTGATTTTGAAATTAGGACTACCCCAATTCTTATTCCTTTGAAATTTGCTTCTCCGTCAAAGAACATTCTCCACCATGGGTATGACTCTACAATATATTCTCCGACGAACAACACTTTTTCGTTTGGAAAGTATGTAGTGAGCTGCTTGTAATCCTTGTCCATTGGATTCTCTGCAAGGTGGTCAGCCAAGGCCTGTCCTTTGATTGCCTTCTGTATTACGTACATAATGTCAAATTCGTTAAAAAGAATCTGCCATTTGGCTAGTTTTCTTGTAGGCTTCGTCTTTTGAAATATATACTTGAGCAGGTAGAGCCGAGATATTAGATGTGTGGTGTATGCTGATATGTAATGCCTCAACTTCTGGGTGATCCAAGTTAAGGCACAACAAGTGCGCTCTATCAGAGTGTATGTGGCTTCGCACGGTGTGAACTTCTTGCTTAAGTAGTAGATAGCTTGCTCTTTTCTCCCGGTTTCATCGTGTTTCCCAACATGCATCCAATGCATTGTCCAAAACAAACAGGCATAACAACAATGGCTTCCCAGGCTGGGGAGGAACAAACATTGGTGGATTTGACAGGTAGTCCTTGATCTTGTTGAAAGCTTCCTGACACTCTTCTGTCCACTTGGTAGCGGTATCCTTTTTGAACAGCTTGAAGATAGGCTTGCAAATTACCATGGATGGGCTATGAATCTGCTGAAGTAAGTTAGCCTACCAAGGAAACTCATCACATCCTTCTTGCTTTTAGGCGGTGGCAATTCTTGAATGGCTTTGATCTTTGAAGGATCCAACTATATCCCTTTCCTACTTAAGATGAAACCTAGCAATTTTCCAGCAGGGACTCCAAATGCACATTTTGCAGGGTTCAACTTCAAACTATACCTTCGCAGGCGCTTGAAAAACTTCTTCAAGTCGTCTAAATGATTTGTACTCTTTCGAGACGTGATGATGATGTCATCCACATATACCTTGAACTCTTTGTGGATCATGTCATGAAAGAGGGTTGTCATGGCCCTCATGTAAGTCGCACTAGTATTTTTGAGGCCGAATGGCATGACTCAGTAGTAGTAAACTCCCTAAGGCGTAGTGAACGCTATCTTCTCTACATCTTCTTTGTGCATCAGAATTTGATAGTACCGGGCGAAACAATCCAAGAATGACTGTAGCTCATGCTTTGCGCAGTTGTCAATGAGGATATGAATATTTGGTAGAGGGAAATTGACTTTTGGACTAGCCTTGTTAAGATCTTGATAATCCACACATATTCTAATCTTCCCTTCCGTCTTTGGTACCGGTATGATATTTGCCAACCACGTGGGATAAATTCTGACTCTCACCACATTTGCCTCTATTTTCTTGGTCACTTCTTCTTTTATCCTCAAACTTAAGTCCGATTTGAACTTTCTGGGTTTTTTTATTGGTGGTTTGGCAGGTCCGGTAGGCAATTGATGCAAAACGATGTCGGTGCTTAATCCGGGAATGTCGTCATATGACCAAGCGAATACGTCAAACTACTGTCAGAGGAGCTCGACTAATTTTTTCTTTCTGCTCTGCTTCCAGATAGATACTGATTCGACTCTCTTTCACGTCTTCTTCGCTTCCTAGGTTGACTACTTCTGTCTCCTCAAGGTTTGGCTTTTACTGGCTTTGCAGTTGTACGATCTTTTATGGAGATTATCTGTCATCATGCTTTCATCGTATTTCTCATAATCTGGATCCCTTTGCTCGAGGGTTTCGTTACATGTCATAATCATGGAACGCTGTTTTTTATCGTCTTGATTACTGAAAAGAAAAACTAAGTATAAATGAATCGATAAATAAGTTTGCAATAATTTTAAGAAAGCATTTTTTTATTTCACCAAAAGAGGAACGTCTAAGCGTTCAAGGAGGCAATTGACAAAAGAGTACAATCACGGTTCCAACCTCAATTAACTATGCATTTTTTTTCAAAAGTCTTACAATCCCACTATCAAGTCTCCCGGCGAACCAAAGACGGGCTGGCGGTCCAATTTTGCAAGTCCTCTCCTGGTTCGGAATTCTGAATGGTCATCTTGATATCAAATTTTTCACAGCATTCTTCAATCATGGTCACGAACAGCCTTCCCATTCCATCGACGATGTCGTCCTCTGGTGTTGAGCTCTAAACCGAACCCAAAAAATGCTTTGGCACAAAAGCTTTCTTCCTAAAGCTACTGGTATAAGTCTTTCCAGTTGAAGGCTGATACCCTGTGCCGACTCTACCTTTCTGACCACTTGGCTTAATCTGCTCTATTACCCATCTGATAGGGCTCCCAGCTTGGTTCCTAGTTTGTATCCGTACTTCATCATTCTCTCATAGCCATCTTTGATTTGTATGATGACCGCATACCCAGATTTTGCTCGGTCTCTTCTATCTCCATGGTCTGCATGATCTCGATCGCATGAAAAGTGGCCCCGTCTAATCCTTCTATGAATGGGACTGCATATTCTAGATAAGCTGACTAGCTCCATTCTCCATGGACTACAATCTCCTTACAAATCCACTCGAACTTCATGCACTAATGAAGGGTAGATGGGATTTCCCCTGCCATATGTGTCCAAGGTCTTCCCAACAACAGATTATATGAGGATGAAACGTCCACCACTTGGAACAGTATGGGAAACTCAACTGGTCCAATTTGTAGAGCTAAATAGATTTCTCCAATGACGTCCTTCTGCGACCCGTCGAAAGCTCTTACCCTCACATGAGTTTCTTTTACTTTCCTCAGGTGAATACCCAAATCTCGTAAGGTAGAGAGCGGCAAAATATTGACTCCTGATCCTCTATCAATAAGTACTCGGGATACCACCTTATCTCTACATTTGATGGTGATGTGTAAAGCTCTGTTGTGGCCTACGCCCTCTATGGGAAGTTCATCTCTTCGGAAGGTGATCATGTTTGCTTCGGCCATCTTCCCAATGGTTGCTGCCAGTGCTTCACTGGTGGTGTTGCTCGGCACGCTCACTCCACTTAACACTTTCATCAAGGCGTCTTTGTGACTGTTAGAACTCATCAATAGATCCATGATTGATATTTGCACAGGGGTTTTCTTTAATTGTTCCTCCACATAGTATTCTTTAGCTAACATCTTCTTCCAAAATTCTGCAGCCTCCGGATCTGTTACATTCCTTCTCTATATCATTTCCCTTCCTGGATCATAACACAGATATCTATTTATTGGAATATAGTATAACATGTGATTTCCACCGAACATATAAGATTCCCTCGGTTTACTTCCTCCAGAGCATAACATCTCCCTGACTTGGTCATTCCATGAGCCGCTGCAGATCCATCATCTTGGCTTTCCCTTTCTACTGATATGTCCACGGGACTGTCTTGTATTCCTGATTCTCTTTATTTCTGATAGCGGTGGTGGACTGTTACAGGTATGTCTGGACCATCACTATAGGTTTCAACTGTACAGTGATCATTGGAGTCCTTCGAGGTGGGACCATCACAGCCTCAGCATTTCCTATTGTGATGATGGTTCCTTTCAAGGCATATTCTTCATCCAAGGTGATCATATTATCTCCTTGATTCCAGTGGTTTGACAACGGTTTATGGTTGGGCGGAGCTTGGGTACACTGGATGGCTCCACTTTTGATCAGTGACTCAATTTCATTTTTTAGTTTGAAGCAATCCTCGGTATCATGCCCTGATATGTTTGAGTAATAGATGCATCGTTTGGTTGCATCAAAGTATTTTGAAGAATACTCAGGAATCCTCCTTTCTACTGGATGTATCAAGCCTGCTCTCCTCAGTCTTTCAAACATTTGAGCCAAATGTTCAGCAATCGGGGTGTAGTTTCTAGGACCTCTTTCTTCAAAATTTGGATGAGAAGGGGGTCGATTTTGATGAGTGGTAGTTTGAACTGGAGTGTATGATCGTGGTGGATTTGAATTTGTATGGGTTCGAGGTGGGTTATATTGAGGTTGGGGATTGTAGTATGGTTGTGTGTTGTATACTAGAGCATAAGTAGATGGGTGTGGGGAATGAATGTTTGGATAGTAGAGTTGTTTCCATGGTGTGGATTGGACATGTAATAAGGAATGATTGCTGATACCTCTTCCCTTTTCTTCTTTCTACTGCCTATTGAACAGGATTGGATTGCTTTGCTAGCTGCTTGTAATGCAACCATAGATTGTACCCTGCCGGACTTTATGCCTTCCTCTAAAAAGTCTCTCATTTTAACAAGTTTAGGGAACTTCTGCCCCATCATGGCCATCATTTTCTCAAAGGAGATTCCTTCCTGAGCCTTGATGAAGTACTTCGTTAATTCATTATCATCTAACGGGGGTTGTGCTCTGGAGGCCTCCAACCTCCATCGACGTGCATACTCTTGAAATGATTTTGATGGCTTCTTCTGCAAGTTTACGAGAGCGAACCTATCAGGGGTAATTTCTGTGTTGAACCGAAAACAGTTCATGAAATCTTCTGCCATATCCTGTCATTCCCTCCAGTTTCTGTGATCTTGGCAAGTTCACCAAGTAAGTGCCTCCCCTGTCAGGGTGTATACACAGATCCTCATAATCTAGACTTTCGCTTCCTCGAGCGACTTGAAGGTTCTTCATTTGTTTCCTCAATGCCCGCAACTGTTCGGATGTCGATTCTTCCTCCTTATACTTATCTTCTCTTTCCATTTTGGCATATTGATCAATTCCATTTTGATGGGCGCTGTGAAAGTGGGTTCTAAAATGGCATGTACGAGAGGAACATATCGCTCGTCTGCATCGGTATGTGCTGTGGGTATGTGCAGGTTTTGGTTAGTGGTGAAGGTGACGCCATCACGAGGAGGGGTATGAACTGTGCTGGTAGCAACCAGTGGGTTTTGCGATGTTTGAACGTAATTTGGTACATAAGGGGTGTGTATATGATGGTTTGGTGGGTTCGCAGGGGTTACTAGGGGTATAATCTGGGTGATGGGGACTGAAGTCGGGGTATTGTTTCCTTGGAAAGTAGTTGAAGAAAAATGGTCGGGGATCGAATTTAGGGAAGGAAAACGGGGTGGTTGTGGTAGCGTCGTCACGGCCAGATGTGCCAATTACCGAATGTGTTGTAGTTCCTTCCTCAATGATTTCATCTCTTGGTCAATCCTAGCCACATGTTCGTCATTCTTCATATCATCCTTCTCTCCTGATCGCCCCGAGCTATCAGCTATTACTAGAGCGTGTTTGGTCGGGTTATCTGTCGCAAACATCTTCACTTTCGATCTCAAGTTGTACGGTGGTTTCGCTAGTTTTGGGTCAACACAAACCAACTTCTTCTTTTGGGGAATAATAAAGTAATACAAGAAAACGAAAAGAAAAGGAACAGAAGCCAGTTTCAATGTTTGCACAAATATAGGCACATAGAGCAGTTAGTTCACGTATTCTAGCAAGCGTATTTCCTAAAGTTCGAGGACCTCTTTTTGCCGGAGGTGGGTCTAAGTCACGAATATTTGACAAACAATTAGATTTAACACATTCAGATCCGAAGTAACTCTAGTTTTCATTAATAATATTTAGATTTTAACAGGCGGGAGCAAAGGTTAAATCATTATTTTCAACATTCATAAGATTCCATGGGCTCAACAAACTTGCCCTTAGGGAAATGGAAAGGGTTCGAAATAAAAAGATACAAGGTGGAAAAAGGGGTGAAATTAACCAGCTTCTAACAACCATCCCCAGAATCATTCCCTATCTTTTTTTCTTCTTCTGGTTCTTCTTCCGTGTATTCTTCAAATTCTTCATCATCATCATTGAACTCGGGCTCTTCCTATAGGTCTTCCTCTATTTCTGCTTAGGCTCAATTTATATACACTCAACTACCCGGTCGTCATCTTCAAGAGGTGGCAGCATATGATCAATTGACCCTGCAATACCACAGATAAGAATCTTCTTTGCCTTGAAATTCTTTTCAACAGCCTTTCGATCGGCCTCATTGTATTCTTTTCTACTCTTTGGGACAGTCCTTATTCCCTCTCCAACAACTTTTATGGGAACGAAAGGACCATCACATATCACATCCCACAGCTCAGAGTCCTCATCCATGATAAACGTATGCATTCTTGTTTCCACCATCCTTAATACTTTCCATTGAATCTTGGATGTCTGTAGTTGATTTTCCTTCCTTGAGGTTTGGTGGAGC
Source organism: Nicotiana obtusifolia (assembly GCA_002018475.1). Lineage (NCBI taxonomy): Eukaryota > Viridiplantae > Streptophyta > Magnoliopsida > Solanales > Solanaceae > Nicotiana > Nicotiana obtusifolia. The sequence continues at coordinate 143,189 of MCJB01049008.1, forward strand.
AGCCATGATGTTGTCTTTTCTATGTGTTAACCTTTTAGAAAGAACCTTCTCTAATACCAATTGATAGAAATTAGGAGTCTATCAAACAGTATAGAGAACCAGATTTTTTATCTGTTCCCACAGTAAATAAGCATAAAGTAAAGAACACGTGATATTTATGTGGCTCTTCTCAAGAGATTAAAAATCACAATCTATCCTAGTAGGATTTCAACTCCACTAAATTGAGCAAACTTCAAATTATAACCTATTGCAATCTAGGAATTAAACTATTAATCCCTCACCTCTTATAATAACTCTATTGTAAGTTCTTTGTAACAACTCTGTTACAAAGCAACACTCTTGACTAACTCTAGTTAACATAACCAAAACAACAATGGTCGAATAATGTCCTACAAGTTGGCTCTTGAAAGCCGTGTAGGTTTACACGTAAAGAACAAAAGACAGAGACACAACAAACTTAAGGACTCAAGACATCTTCAGTGTTAGGATTTTAGTCTTTGTGTTTGCAACGACTTTGTTCTTGATAGCACCTGGAAAACAATTGCGGCTGGCACTTGAGATGATATGATTTTTAGATTGTCAAGTGTTAGGTCAAACCTTGTATCATATTCTATATATATATGAGAGAGCATGTCGGAATAAATAGAGATAATACACCTTTTGGTTTGGCCTCTAGCAGCAGCGGCTGTGCTGCTGCATTGTTGCCAGTCGGTACAGTGAGATAACTTTTACAACTGTAAGGTTGGAGAACTGATCATATCTGTTCTCTTATCCGGTTTCTTGAGAATGTTTGATCAGACATCGAAACATATCACAATAGGCGCAAAGGACTTGATCATATCAGGTTCCTATCTGGTTCCTTAATGGAGTTTGTGATCACGCCCAACTCTAGACCTAAAAAGGATAAGTGCTCGCTGCAAATATATAATCCGGTCTAAAAGTCCGGAGTCAAATCCCACAGAGAACTAAGACTTAGTTATAGTTGTTAAATATCACAAAGAAACACAAGTTGAAACAATTTCCTAGTTATAAAGATTTGATTTTTATTTCCACTAATTAACTAACAAATATTATAAAGCAGTAGAATTATCAACTAACAAGGATGAAATTGGAGACAAGACTAAGGAGGCCTAGAGTTATGATTTTCTCAATTGTTGGAATCCTTCCCACTATGCCTTCTATAATTTCGCCTAAGTATTCTCTACCGATCGGGAGTATTTCGGGTGTCGCCATTCTCTTCCGAGCAACTACCACAATTTACTAGACATCTTCTTCCGAACAACGCTAGCTGGAACTAATCCTCCATATTGATTCCTCACATACGTTAGGAGTGATGTTGTTCAATGACTACCTAAATATGTACCCTTTTCCAAGGAATACACACTAAATAGGCACAGTCAATTGAGGTCACTTCAATCAACTAAAATAATCGCGCAGTTGAACAAGAAGAGAAAATCCAACGGCAAAATTATATTAAACACAACAGAAAAATCATCCTTCAAAAGGTTCCATCAAACCCTACATGGGAAAGTTTAGCTACTCATAACCATACTAACAATCATGATAATAATTGAAAGCACTAAAGTACAGCTTAAGGAATAAGGGAAGAGAAAACTCTTGTGATTAGTTACTTTCAAGTGTAATCATACCCTTCTTGCCTCCCCAATAATGTCCAACCCTCCCTCAACTCATTTGGGGAGTATTTATATGTTAGGGCCGAAATCCCTTAGTACAAAAATAGAGTTGGAGTCTTTTAATCCGCGACTTTTAATTATCGGGCTATAGACCTCACGAGGCCAGGCTTATAGTGAGGTCAGCCTGGCTACAAAGCTGGCTACGCCTGGCTTGTAGCGCGGTCAAGCTGGCTTTATTTGGTTTGTAGCACGGTAAGGCAGGCTATAGAGCTGGCTTTACTTGGTCTGTAGCACGGTTTGGGTACTTGATGCTTTTGTGCTCTTTTCATGCATTTTTGTCCTTTTTTTATGCAACTTTTATTCGACTCTTTCTTCCGATACTCCTACACATAAAACAACATAATTTAGCTCAAATATCGCACAATTAATCACCAAACCAACAAAATATAGGGCGAGTAATATACTAACAGTATAGCATTGTGGTCGAACATCACCACCTCACACTTAAACTTTGCTCGTCCTCGAGTCAACCACCAATTCACATTAACCTAGAGCACTTTATTTTTTTAAGACATCTAAAGTGCACCATACCTATAACTATAGTTGATAGCAACAATTAAACTTTACCATGCACCTTCAACACACACTCCCCTTTATTTTATGCCATACTTCAAAAGTTTATTCAACAACAAGACAACATGCTTATAACAATCCTAGCCTCATAAACCGATTCAGTTTCACAATGCATTCATGGCTTGGACACTTAAAATCATAGAGACATCTAATAACGTTACCTATCCCTTGCAAAATCATGTGCCCTCACAACCAGAACAAAAGAGTAAGTCGAATCCACACACTCGAGTCAAATGTTCAAATATACTTTAAGGACTCAAATAAATCAAACAAATTCCTCTCTCTCAAAGAAGTCACATGCATGCATAAAGTACCAATAGGCTTGCCCACTATGTAAACATCTACTAATGTAGGTTTGCTCGATCTAAAATCAATTAGAACTTTTTATGGTTGTATAGTGGGCTAAAGGACGGGTAGAAAAAATTTAGGAACACTGACTAGCCCTCCTGAGTGCTTTAACATATCACAAAATTAATTTTAAGCGCATTTATCTTCAACCGAACTTCAATTTCACAAACAATATCACCGCAAAGTATTTTCTCTTTCTTTTAGCATATTCATACCCACTAGAAAGGACAAGATATTCTTATTTTCTTTTGCTGCATATTGTTTTTTCTTTTCAACAATACTTTTCTTTTTTTTCTCCTACCATTCCTGCTAGTAGTGTATTCCTTACAATACAAGTTCACATTTTTTTTCTTTCATTGGTCCACTCAAAAGCCACATAAGTTCCCTTCTTACTTCTTCTAGCGCTCATTTTACAATTAAAGTGCTTTAAGAAGTAAAAATATCAAAACAATGACAATTAAGAACAAAGGGTATAGACTTGTAATGTGGTTGCCAAATAAAAGTTTATAGGTTCAAAAGGGTTGACTATGGATAATTTTTATTTGTAGTAAGCATTAAGCTCAAACAAATCAAAGAAAGCCTAAACTCATTTTTCAACCCGAGCAAAACCAAAAATTTCGCTTCAACTCACATGTCGGGCAAGTTCTAGACTCTAATGCAATGGCACGGACTATACAATTTCTCACCACACATGGCACATGATCACTAAGGATGGTTCTATTTCGATTCTCAAACAATTACAAGTATTCACAGAACAACAAAATATTACACATTAAGCACAAAGTAAACACGCGCCGAGAAAATGAGACATAGGCGTCAATAGACATGCTATCTAACTCAATAAGGCATCATAAGCAATTTCAAACTATAGGGAAGGTAATACATATGCTAGAGCCTAAATATGCTACTATCAGACAAGTAATAGGCGCCTAGAAATCTCATCTTCCTTCTTTTTTTCTCTAAATCCTATTCTACTCTAAAAATAAAAAATTATGACCTGGTTCAAACTACATCCCATGGAAAAGAACCGAGGCACAAAGAAAAACCATGAGATATTATTACTACCTACAAAAATAAAAGAATTTTTTTTTTAATTTTTCTATTTTTTTAAATTTTTTTGTGTGTTTTTGGTTAGACTTTAAACCCTCAAGAAAAATGTCTAATAGATCCATCATCAGGAAAAGTCTAATTTTTTTCTATTTTTCTAAAAAAAAAATTATTCAATTAAACTAAAACAACTAAAATACCATAGAAAGTCACCCAGACAATCTCATCACCCCACACTTAATATTGTGCATTGTCCCCAATACACACCCATAAATACAAGAGGGTAAAAAAAACTCCCTCGTAGGCCAAAGACCGAAGAATTAGCAGCTCATGAGATACTCAGACTTCTTCCTTACTTGGTTCTTCATGCGGGAAACCCACACTTAGTTCTAACCATCTCACTTGCTTTTTCTTTCTTCCAATGGCCTTGCTACCCATACTCCTATAGAAATCAAAAACAACACTACAAGAATAATACAACAATTAAAAAATATATATAAAGCTGGGTTGTCTCCCAAAAACGCTTGATTTAACGTCGTGGCACGATGCGAATCACTTTTTGCCTCCACTTCAAACTTATGAATTGTGTCACAACCCAATTTCTCCTATAGGCCATGATGGTGCCCGACGCATCACTAGGCAAGCCAACAGTGAATTAACCATGTATCTATTCTTTTTTTTATTTAAATTTTTTTTAAAGTAGTTGATTTTTATTTTATTAAATAATTGAGAAGTGAAAACTTTAATAAAGTAAAGCAAAACTAATGAATGAGCAAATGCAATGAAATAAATGCTCAAAAGCCATAAAGTGTCTACTAGCATGTTTTGAATACCTGGTGTCACAAGTGTATGATCATCTAGTAGAATATACAAAACACTAAACTACTGTCTGAAATAGGTTAGACAGAAAGTAAATACAAAAGAGAGACTGCAGGTGCTGCAGAACAACCACAGAGCATCTCACCACTAAGCCTCGAGATGACAAGGGTGCTGCGCCTGAATGGACACTAGATGCACCTGCCTCAGATCCCTGCACAATTAGTGCAGAAGTGTAGTGTGAGTACATAAGCAACATGTACCCAATAACTATCTGTCTAACCTTGAAAAGCAGTGAGTAAAATACAGGAATGCTAAATAGGCATGGAATATGTGAATAATAATAACACAATATCACATAATGATTAAATAATTTTTTAACTAACAGTCAATTTAAAAGTCTCCATTTGACACATGCTAACTCCAACCATTTCAGGCCATTTAAATAAATTATAACCTCTCAAGTTATACAATAATATCAAGTGTAATCGGGCTCCGAGTATTATCACGCACGATTTATGCCGAGGTCGTACGGCCGATCCAAAATACTGTGTGCCCTGCTGAGGATCGAACGGCACGAACCATATATGCATCTATTATACTGTCGAGAAGAACGGTCCGCTCCCATGAGAGTAGAGAAGTACACCTCGATCACGGAAGTACTTGCGACGCGAGAGGACATGGATTTCTCAGAGTTATTATATATTTCCTCAATTCTTCCCAAAATTAAGAAATCTAAATATGAAATTTGCAACTTTAAAATCCCTAGCCTCAACTCTACTCAAAACAATTAATATGCATAATAAACACAATGGTACAATTAAGGCATGATGTGGATCTAAGACTAACCGGATATATTATGAAATATAGCTACACACGGACTCTCGTCACCTAGTGCGTAAATAGCTCCCCAAACAAATAGTACACAACAAAATACACCTAAGGGGTTGAGTTCCCTCTTACAAGGTTAGGCAAGAGACTTACCTCGTTCTCAAGCTCATTTCCGATCCATAAATTCGCTCTAAATCCTCAACTTGGTGCCAAACAACCCGAAACTTATCAAATATTATATAAGTTAATCAATATACACTCACAAGTTCATAATCTAATTATTAGAGTAATTACCCTACCCAAATTGGAAGATTCCTAAAATTCACCCCCGGCCCCACGTGCCCGGATTCCGAAAATTTTCGAAGAAAATTGTTACCCATAACACCCACGAACTCAAATATATGACTTTCACCCAATTCCATAATCATTTTCGTGGTTAAATCCCTTTTTTTTTTAATCAAAATCTAAGTTTTTCAACTAAATCCACAATTTCTACACTTTATGTGCTAAGGATCTACCCAAAATGCATGTATTAAACTCATCTTATATAGAAATTACTTACCTTAAAGTTCTAGGTGAAAATCCCTCTTCAAAAAGCTCCAAAATCGCCCAAGAGATGAAAGAAATGAGCCAAAATAGCCTAGGTCCCGATATAAATGCACTCCGCTGCCTCCCAGATGTTTTTGCATCTGCGGAAGCTTAGCAGCTTCTGCGAGGCTGCTTCTGCGGGAAAATCCCCGCTCCTGCGGAACACGTGCGAACCAGCATTGGTCGCACCTGCGGAAAAGCTCCACACATGCGAGCCCGCTTCTACGGCTAGCCTCGCGCACCTGCAACCTACACCATGCTGCTTCCCGCCGCACCTGTGACTCCTCCCTCATAGAAGCGAGTCCGCTTCTGCGGACTCTAGCTAGCCCACTCCCCAGCTGCTTTTGCGCACGATGGTTTGCATCTGCGAGCTCGCACCTGCAGCTAGTCTTTCACAGGTGCGAACGCACTAGAACTGTTGCTGCTTCAGCAGTGCTCCCAAGCCCAAACAAGTTCAGCACATCGCCCGAATAGTACCCGACGCCCTCGGGGTCCCGTCCAAATATGCCAACAAGTTCATAAACATAAAACTCGGAACACGAAAAACAACATCAAAACTAAGAATCACACTCCAAAACCAAATCGAATCAACTTATGAACGTCAAGTTCTTCCAACTTGCTCCAGACGCGCCGAATCATACTTAAACTACTCGAAATGACACTAAATTTGCGTGCAAGTCACAAATCGCCATACGAAACTATTCCCAGGCTCGGAATCCCAATCAGACCTCGATAACATCAAATCCTACCTCAAACCCAATTTAAAGAACTTGAAAACCTTCAATGTGCTAACTTCCAATATTAAGCGATGAAACGCTCCCGGGTCATCCGTAACTCGATCCGAACATATGCCCAAGTCCAAAATCACCATACAAACCTATTGGAACCGTCAAATCCCGGTTCCGAGGTCGTTTACTCAAAACGTTGACTCAAGTCAAACTTAACTATTTTATGCCACTATTAAGGAACTAAGTATTCCGATTTCAACTCGAACCCTTCCAAATCCGAACTAACAATCCCGCAAGTCATAAAATACTAAAATCACATACGGAGAGTCTTAATTAGGGAAATGGGGATCTAGAAATTAAAATGACCGGTCGGGTTATTACAAATTGGACCCCAGATTTTGATTCTGCTCTATGATCATACTCTTGGGGCGATACAAATTGTAGCAAGCCAAATATTAAGTGAATCTTATGCACTTTTTGGCTTTCAACCGAGGAGTGTCACTTTGCATAGACAACCTTGAAAATTTCAAAATATAGGACTCATCCACCTCTTCCTTTGACTCTTGCATTGGCTCATACGGATCAATTTCAATACCTCATTCCGAACACAATGTCAAAAAATAATTGGAGTGAGGACCAATGCGCTCAAACTAAAAATTCAACTTGTTATTGACCTTCTCTTCTTGTCACAAACTAGAATCAATTAAAATTGTATTTGTAAGGTCCTCAGTTGACTCCGGTACCACTTCTTCAACATCGACATCATCAAATTCTAGTTGGTTGGTTTGGTCATGTTCTACTCTCAACTCCTCCATTATAATGGCAATTTCTGCAGCCAATTCATGCTTTTCTTGGCTACTATCCACAATGTAAGCTTGTTTCCTTTTACAAGGTTCAATTAGTTTATTCTCTTGAGCCTTCAAGTTGTGAATAGTTGCCTCTTGCCTTTGTTTCTGAAGTGGTTTCTCATCATATTGTTCCACAAGGCATTACAACTTATCTTTGATCTCCTTCAGGTCAGCTTCCCCAGGTTCTTTGTTCCTATTAACTTCACATGAAAATGTAGAACCATCATAATAAGGGGTTGGGGGAGGATAATAAATACAAGCACAATCATAAAAGTGACCATCTTGACCACTAAAAACATCACATATATTCCACACATAAGATTTAATTGGTGCACACAACTCGCTCTAGGGAATATTTTGATAATTTTTTCACGGGTTGTTTCCTTCACAATACATATGAGGATCAATAGTAGAATTACCAACACCTAACCTCCCATAATTCCAAGATATCGTGTTTCTCAAATCAACAAGTAGAATTAAAATAAAATAAAAAAACAAAACAAAACAAAACAAAACAAAATAAAGTTCAAACTTGAAACCTAGCAATATGTACGCCTACAGCTACACCGTTAGTTCCATCCCAATGGCGCTAAAATTTGATCATGCTCAACTCTAGTCCTACAAAAGATAAACGCTCGCTGCAAATATTATCCGGTCTAAAAGTCCGAAGTCGAATCCCACAGAGAACTAAGGCTTAGCTACAGTTGTTCAATATCGCAAAGAAATACAAGTTCAAACAATTTTCTAGTTATAAAGATTTGATTTATATTTCTACTAATTAACTAACAAATATTATAAAGCAGTAAAATTATAAACTAACAAGGATGAAATTGGAGACAAGACTAAGGAGGCCTTGAGTTATGATTTTTTCAATTGTCGGAATCCTTCCCACTACGCCTTCTATAATTCCGCTTAATTATTCTCTACGATCGTGAGTATTTCGGGTGTCGTAATTTTCTTTCGAGCAACTACCACAATTTACTAGACATATTCTTCAGAACAACACTAGCTGGCACTAATTTACCGCTCACTAAGATCGCACCAAGGTTTCGTTATTCCTAATCCCACCTTAAACCCTCCGTACTGATTCCTCAAATACGTTAGGAGTGATGTTGTTCAACAACTACCTAAATATGTACCATTTTCGAAGCAATACACACTAAATAGGGACAGTCAATTGAAGGCCCTTCAATCAACTAAAATAATCACTTAGTTGAACAAGAAGAGAAAATCCAATAGCAAATTATATTAAACGTAACAGAAAAATCATCCTTCAAAAGGTTCCATCAAACCCTAGATGGGAAAATTTAGCTATTCATAACCGTGCTAATAATCATGATAATAATTGAAAGCATTAAAATACAGATTAAGGAATAACGGAAGAGAAAATTCTTGTGATTTGTTGCTTTCAAGCGTTCTCATAGCCTTCTTGTCTCTCTAATAATGTCCAATCCTCCCTCAACTCGTTTGGGGAGTATTTATGTGTTAGGGCTGAAATCCCTCAGTTCGGGTTGGAGTCTTTTAACCCGCCACTTTTGATTAACGGGCTATAGACCTCGCGAGGTCAGGCTTATAGCGCGGTCAGCCTGGCTACAGAGCTGGCTACGCATGGCTTGTAGCGCGGTCAAGCAGGCTATAGAGCTGGCTTTACTTGTTTTGTAGCACGGTAAGGCAGACTATAGAGCTGGCTTTACTTGGTTTGTAGCACGGTTTGGGTACTTGATGCTTTTGTGCTCTTTTCTTGCATTTTTGTCCTCTTTTTGTGCAACTTTCATTCGACTCTTTCTTCCGATGCTCCTACACATAAAACAACATAATTTAGTTCAAATGTCGCACAATTAATCACTAAACCAACAAAAAATAGGACGAGTAATGTACTAAAAGTCTAGTATTTTGGACGAACATCAGTTTGACAAATCATCAAAACCCACAATAACATAACTTATCGGAGGCGTCCAACAACGGCGAACTCGAGAAATTTTTGACAACTGATGGAAGATTTGTTTAGTTTTAGGATTTGTTTCTTAGTGATTACCCAACATCATATTTAAACGAAAAAGGTCAAAACAGACCCTATATTATGCATGTTTTTTATATAATCTTTTGTTACTATTTATTGTTAAATCGTGCATGTACTTTTACCTCATTCTATCACTTAACCATGTCAACCAATTTCATTTGATGTAAACACCAGTCATGTGTGATTTACGAATATTTTTATCACTTAACAATGGTTAACTAATACACCTTCTAATTTCAATTTATCAGTTGCCTATAGTAATTAATTAGCTTAGTTAAGAACAAAACTGGCAAGATGAGGTAAATTTTTCTATGTAAACGTATTACATAAAGTTCAGTGACGGAGGCGCATAACAAAATAAAACCATTATATATGGTGCATAGGAGGCTGCAAATCAAATACGCCACCAGAGGTTTGCGACAAAGGTTGCCAATATGAAGGATTTGAAGGCGGTGTTTGTCTTCCCATCAAATCTGAACCTGGGACTGGCTATCCTTGCTGCTGCGGCCACAATGGTTAATCGTCTATTTATAAGTTTAGAACCTAGAGGCGATAATGTTAGGAAAAAAAATACTGTAATATTTAGGCAACTGAAATCCTGATTCCTGGATTAATTAACATATTTTATTTCAAAGAAGAAGTTCTTTAGAATCGACTGTTAACGTTGTTTCCTGATAAATGATGAAAAATACATGATTTTGGGTATAATTTCGTATCATTTTGCATGTGAGTTATGGGATATTACATGTTTATAAACATAAATACGTTCATTATATGTTTATTGCGTGTAGGAATGAGTTTGGATGGAAGTTGGCAAAATCGGACGAGTTGATGCAAAAAGAAGTTTAGAGGCAAGAACTGGTAGCGTGCCATAATTGGTGCATTGCATGAAAGTAGGCACGAAATGGTTTAGGGAATGAACAAAAAAACAGTAGTATGGAGGTTGGCATTGGACCTGGTACGCGAAAGAACGAAGAAGAAGAAAAAGAGCTTGCCCTCTTGGTGATATTGAACGGCTACAGCGAAGCCTTAATTCCATGTAGGATTCGACTACTGACTCTTAGACGGATTATATTTGTAGCGACCGCTTATCCTTTTTAGGACTAGAGTTGGGCGTGATCAAATTTTGGCTCCGTTGCCGGGGAACTAACGATGTAGCCATAGCTGTAAATATTACTTGGTGTCAAGTTTGAACTTTTATTTTGTTTTATTTTTATTTTATTTTTATTTTTGATTTGAGAAACAAGGTACCTTGGAGTTATGAGAGTTTTAATGCTGGTCATTCTACCTTTGATCCTCTTTATGCATATTGTGGAGGGAACCACACATGGCAAAATATTCCTGAGAGCGAGTTATGTGCACCAACAAAATGTTATTTATGGAGTGTGTGTGATGTGCGTGGTGGTGAAGATGGTCACTTTCATAGTTGTGCTTATATTTCTTATCCTCCCCTACCCCTTACCATGATGATTCTATTTTTTTCTTGTGAAGTTAATAGGAATGAAGAACCTAGGGATGATGACCTGAAAGAGATCAAGGATATGCCAAGGTGTCTTGTGGAACAAAATAATGAAAAACAACAGCACACACAAAGCCAAGAGGCTACTATACGCAACTTGGAGGTTCAAGTGAGTCAACTAGTTGAAGCATTTAATACACAACAAGTTAATATGGATAGTAGTCAAAAAGAACATGAATTAGATGTTGAAATTGAGGTGCAAATAGAGAAGGTCCGAGTAGAGCACCAACAATCTATCCAACTAGAATTTGAGGTGCCGATATCATAGAAGTGATACTAGAGCCCACCAAGGACATTGAGGATACATATCTAGTTGACTCTAGTGTTATTGGTATTGAGGATGTTGGCAAGTTCATGTGTTTGAGCGCATTGGTCCTCACTCCAAGTATTTTTCCACATTGTGTTTGGATGATGATATGAAAATAGAGTCATCCGAACCAATTGAGGGTCAAGGAATGAGGAACAAGGTGTCTATATTCTGAAATTTTTCTTGCCAGAAAGTCAGGAGTACACACCTCATCTAAAGGCCAAGAAGTGCAGAATACTATATTATTTTCTTGAGACAGTTAGATTTGTTCCACCACCCCTGAAGTATAGTAGAAAACTTGAAGAAAAATTGGGAGTTCAATCTATAAGCTCGAGGTAGAGGCAAAAAGTGCTTCACATCATGCCGCGACATTAAATCAGGCGCTTGTTGGGAGGCAACCCGACTTTACTGCTTTTTTAATTTTTAATTTTTTTATTGTATTATTTTTGTAGTGTCATTTTTCATTTACTAGGAGCACGGGAAGCACATCCACTGGAAGAAAGCTGAAGCAAAAGCAAAAGCAAGCGAGATGGTTAGAATTAAGTGTGGCTTGCCTGCACAAAGAACCAAGTTTGGGAGAAGTTTGAGTAACCCATGATCTACTAATGCTTAGGCATTTGGCCTGCAAGGGAGATTCTTTTACCCTCTTGTATATATGGGTGTGTATCGCGAACAATGCACAATTTTAAGTGTGGGGTGAAGAGACTGTTTGGGTTATTTCCTATGCTATTTTAGTAGTATTTGTGACTCCTCTTTTTTTCGGGCGAGCTTTACTAAACCCTTTTGGTTGATAAAAAGGCTTAATAGAGCTCGTAAAGGGATTTCCAATTTGGAAAGTGACAAGGAGACAGATTAATTAGAAAAGTTTAGAGTCGCCACCTGACAAGTGATTCTGGTGTGCCAGGCCACCATTTTAGAACTTGGACTTAAAGTCAAGTTCATACAAGAGAGTTGAGTAAGAGAGTTCATTTGATTCTGGGAGAAGGTGTTAGGCATTCCCCGAATCCCGTGAAAGTCACGGTTGCGTACTCGATTTAGTTGGCTTTTAGAATATTCGGATTGAGACAAACACAAACAAGAGAACAACAAATGCACGAGAGGTTCGAGGTCGTTCCCACCTAATCAAAGGAAAATAAAACTAAAACTGAAATACTACAAGTTCCACTTTTGGTCTTCACATACAAATACCTCGGGGCATTCCCCGGAATGTCAAATACACAAGTCCTTCGGGGCATTCCCCGGATAAATTCAACTAGGGAACAACCTCTCGCCTCAAAATTAACAAAGCGTCCTAGTATTGCCTACTCAAGTGTGATCGGCCTAAACATGCTACTAGCGAGCAGATGTAAATAAAATAAGAAAATAAGATCTAAAACAAAGAAAGATAAAATTCAGTTTATGGCCTTGTTCTTTTAACTTTTATTTCATGCATTTAACCAAACCTGGTCCCAAAAAAGCCATAGAAGACAAGAAAAGAGCAGAACATTACTGTAGATGGTATCCCTTATGCGAATCACATTCTGTGCATAAGGGTCGCAGATCAGAACAAAATCTTAAACAGTGTCTGTCGTTAAAATGCGATCCAATTTGCGATCGCAAATCATGTATGCGATCCGCAGATCGCACTTGGAGATCGCAAACCCAAACAGAGTCCTGGGAGAGATTCAAAGTCCAGAATGTGATCTCTTCTGCGATAATCAAGTCAAAATGCGGACCGCATATCAGCTATGCGGTCACATATTCAACACCAATTTCAGACCAATTCTACGTTTCTGACAATTTAAGTCAAAAATGAGAACCGAATATCAGTTATGCGGTCGTAGATTCGACACCAATCACAGATGATTTGATTATTTGTTTCGATTTTGCCATTGTTAAATGATTATATCAAACATCAACCATTTTATAATATTCACTAAGGTGTAATTTGGGCATATCAATTCATGAAATCAACAAATTGGAGACAAACACCCACGACTCTATTATACTTTTATCATACTGAACAAGATGAGCAAGAATTGGGAATTGAACCTGAATGAGAATCCGTAGTGATTTTGAACGTCAATACAAGCAACAGGGACAATGAGCCACGACCGGAACTCAAACCAGCAACTAGAATCGAAACCGCATTACCTCTTTGATCGAAATCGATTCTCGAAGGCCTTTTCTCTACCAAAACAAGGTTGAAGAAAACAGAAGTATACGTTCCTCTATTTTTATTTTTATTTTGTTTTTTGTTTCTTTTTCTGAAAATTTTGAAGAAGAAGACTAAAATCGATTGATGGTTTCTGTGAAAACTCTTCTCTTCTAGAACCTCTCCTTTGCTCTCCAAGATAACTGACTTATATTCTTGCTCTCCTAGAAAATTCCCCTTCCAGAGGAATCTCAAATCTGTTCGTTATTAGTGAAATCAGTAGGGGGAGGTCGTGTGTGTGTATATTGCGTGAGAGGAGAGAGATTCTGTCAGAATTCAGTTATCATTCGTGGAAGATAAGAAAAGGGGTTAGGTTATTGGGCTGTTGGAATTGGACTTTGTATTTGGGTTCCAAAATTTAAACAATTGGGCCCAAAAATAAAGCTGAAAACCAATTAAAATGCCCAAACTACAAACCCTTTTAAGTGAATTAATAATATTAAAATATAAAAGTTGGACTATATTTTGTATTTTTCAATTTTGTACCTAAATAGAATTAAATTTAATAAAGTGAATTCCTATAAAAACAGGATCCAATAATCATTCTAAAAGTACTATGACTATTAGAGGTAATTCTGACGTATGGGTCAAAAATTACATATCTACAGTATTATTTTTTTGTGTGTAAAAAAAAATCAAAATAAAGAAAATTAGGCAGAAATAATCCCTCTTGGTTTTTCTTATGTCCACGGTTCTTTTTCAAGGGATGACTCTTTGAACCGGGTAGTAATTTTTTTTTTTTTTGTAGGTAGAATTTTCAGAACGTTTTGGACTTTTCCCGACGATGAACTTCCTAGACAGTTTTCTTGAGGGTTTAAAGTCTAAAGAAAAATACAAAAAGATTTTTTTTCTTTCTTTCAACTGCTAATGGAATGAGGATCACTTGAGTATCTATGGTTTTTGACATGTTTATATCGGGGCTTAGAGGTGGAGAATTTGTGTTGTGTACTTTCTTCATGATTATTATGATTATATGCCTTGAGAATATATGTGATTTTCTTTTGACGCTTGGGCTCGTCTATTGACTCCTATTGTTACTTCCTGGTGTTTAAATTCTCTGATAATTGTGCTAGTTGCATTAACTTGAGAGTCGGGTATGATCCGTCCTGAGTAAGTCATGTGCGTTGTGTGATGTGAGATTTTGATTGTACTCTGTGCCGTCCCTTGTTAGTCTAGAACTTGCTCTGTGTGCGAGTCAAAATGAAATGATTAAGTCATGTGAGTCTAGGAAATAATATAGGCATTTCTTTGATTGACCCTTCAGCCTATTTGCCTATCAGTGATAACATTATCTGTAGCCAGCCTTTTTGAGCCCGTAGACCTTCTTTTTTGGCACCCACATTACGAGCCAACCCCTATTTTATTCTAAATCGTATCTTGTTCTCCCTTTACCTCCGAAAGCACTTAAGTCGCTGAAAGAGTAACGAAAGAGATTGGATAGTTTTTGAGTGGAATCCTAGGAAGGCCGACAAGGTGCATTTGTAGGTAAAAGCCTTACTAGCAGGAAATACCAAATTAAGGAGAGTGTGAAAAAAAAAAAATGATGAATGACACTTCCCATATCTTTGTTTGACTAGTGAGTATCTATATGTTGATGTGCTTAATGAAGAAGGGCTTAGATGTGTATGATTTCATGGCAAGACATTGAATTGGTCATGACAAGAGGATGTGCTTAAAAGTGAAGTGTGGTGTATTAAAGTGCTTAGGAGGGTTAGTCACTATTTTCCTATATATATCCTACCGTCCTTTAGCCTACATTACAACCTATAAAGTCTTACTTGATCCTAAACTTTACAAGCTTAAATTAGTCGAGTCTTACACTACGTGCAAGCCTATGGAACGAACTTGGGTGGTATATGAGTTTCTTTGCGAGAGTGAGCGAATTCCTTCAATATGTGAGTCATTAAATTATACTTGAATTTGTATTTGACTGTGCGGACTGATTACTCTCTTTGCTTTGTTGGTGAAGGCACATTCTTTACGATGGATTGGTAAAGAACTCATATCTTTAGTTGGCACAAGAAGCCAGTCATATAGAAGAATGTAGTGGAGTCAATTTTTGAGGCTAGGATGTTAGAAGAGTCACCCAAATATTTTAAATAGTCTTGGCATTGGTCTAAAAATGAGGAGTATGAAGAGTCCTTATGTCGGGTTCTAAGCATTGATATAAACCATTGTTATTGATATGATTCTTGAGTATATTTTGGAATTGTGTTACTTGCCAATGTGCTTAATTTTAAGTTGCTCGAGAACGAGCAAGAGTTTAAGTGTGGGATGGTGATAAATGATGAAAAATGCATGATTTTGGGTATAATTTCATATCATTTTGTATGTGAGTTGTAAGATATTACATGTTCATAAATATAAAATATGCTCATTACATGTTTATTGTGTGTAGGAATGAATTTTGATGGAAGTTGGCAAAATCGGATAATTTGATGCAAAAAGAAGTTGACAGGCAAGAGCTGGTAGCTTGGCACAATGACAGTAGGCGCGAAATAGCCTAGGGAATGAACAAAAAAACAGTGCAATATGGAGGTTGGCACTGGACCTGGCACGCGAAATAACAAAGAAGAAGAAAAAACAGCTGGGAGCGTGCTAGGGTTCACGTGTTGCACCAACTCTAGCACGCGACTCAACTTCTCCTGGTCGAAATAGGAGAGCTCAAGGTCGCCCTATACAAACCCTAATTGATATAAATACATCATAAAACGTCCTTTTGAAGGGGGGGACACTATTTTAAGGTAAGACAAAACCTAAGGAGGCAAGAATATGCTAGGAGCAAGGAGGAAGATTCAACCACAAGTTTTTCCTTTCTTCTTCCTATTTTTCATTGTTGGTTATGACTTTTAATATTGTTGTTTTACATACTATTATGATTAGCTAATTTATTATCTAGATTTTTGATGGAACCTCTTGGAGGATGAATTCCTGTTATGTTTTAATATAATTTAATCTTTGAATTTATCTACTTATTCAACTACGTGCTTATTTCAGTTGATAGAATGGTCGTCGATTGACTGTGCCTATTTATTATGTGTTGCTTGAGAAATGATACATACTTAGGTGGTTGTTGAACAACATCACTCCTAAAGTATATAAGAGATCAATATGGTGGGTTTAAAAGTGGGATTAGAGATAACGAAGCTTTCACGTGATCACAGTGAGCGGTGAAAAAGTGCGAGCTAGCGTAGTTCGAGAGAATATGACTAGTATTGTAGTTGCTCGAGAGATAATTACGATAAGTCGAGTGCTCATGATCAGTAGACAATAATTAGGCGAAATTATAGAAGACATAGCGGGAGTGATTCTGACAATTGGGTAAATCATAACTCTAAGCCTCCTTAATTTAGTCTCCAACCCTTACTTTTTTTAGTTGATAAATTTCTACTACTTTTTGAAAATTATTAGTTAAAGTAATTTAGAAGTTATTCGAGCTTGCCCTCTTTGTGATATGGAACAGTTAGCGAAATCTTAATTTTCTGTATGATTCGACTACGAACTCATAAACCGAATTATATTTACAGCGATGCTTATTCTTTTTAAAATTAGAGTTGGGCGTGATCATTTCCATTTATGAATTTTGTTTAGTACGAGTACAAATATGTTTTATTTGCAAAGGTAACGGGTTTCAAGTCCGCTAGAGGAGAATGGTCGAAATGCGCCGCCGTCCAGGATAAAATTAATCTAATTATGACACGTCTTCTATTGTTGAATTCGTTTCGAACATCTAATTTAGGATTTTGGACAATTGGTTAAAGGATTTTCAATATTTCGTTGAGAAAATTTAAACACCCATTCGCCTTTAATTGAATAGTAGAATCAGAAACCTCTTTTAATATTAATGTCAATGACCAAAATAGATAGTCGTTGTTTAAAATTTCAATAGATATTAAAAAAAAAAAAAAAAAAAAAAAAAAAAAAAGAAATCCTCATCTTTATGAATTTGAACTCCTTTGTTTCAATAATAAAAAGACGTACTCAAATAGTGTCGTACGTAATAGTAAATTCTCGTCAACTCCTTTAACTAGGGGTGTTCATGTTTCGGTTCGGCGGTTATTTTATAAAATTTGTACCATATTAATTTTTCGGTTATTCTATTATATATAATCAAAATTAGACTTTTAGAAACTGTCCTAATCATGTCGGTTTCTCTTCGGCATTGGTACGGTTAATTTTCGGAATTTTTTTAAATCATATAAAAGTCTCAGAATTAGTATGCAATAACATACATAATTTCATATGATGTAGCAAAACTCTTTAGACATTTTTATTGTTTAAAGAATGATGAATTAAGAAAACATGAAAGATGGTCAGAGTATAGATCCATCAACTATTCTACAACAGCGTGAAAGAAACTAAGCAAAGAAAAGAAAATCTAAATCACATGAGTGAAAATATATTAACTAAGTTGGGACTCAAGAATAAAGTCTATAGAAGATTAAATATTCAAAAAGATAAATCCAAATCATGTGAAAGGAAACATATACAATACAGTATAGTTTGCTACTCATAATTGCTAGAATACTTTGTGGTTTGCCAGTAATTATGCTGAAATAATTTGGTTTCAGTATGAGTAGCATAATAGGTTTGGGAATTAGGATTTTGAGTTTAATTACTTGTCGGTATGTAATAGTTTTCATAATTTCAAGGCCCAAGGAAAAATTTAATACTTTATTATTTTTAAACTTAATATATAAATATAGTTTCTACATGTAAATTTATTCAGTATGGTTCGGTATTTTTTCAGTTTACTTCATAAAATAAAAAATCTACCATAATTATTGGTACTGTTATATATTTATATAAAAACCTAAGGTTTTATTAAAAGAAACCTAAAAATCGGTTCGGTACGATAGATTTGTGTCGATTTAGTTGGTTTTTAAATATCCATTTATGCCCCTACCTTTAACACTTCTTGGAATTAGCTAGGAAACAATATCCCTTAAAAAAAATTTTATTATTTTGAGTGAAATAGAGAATTTCCTCTAGGTTAATTTTTTCGTACCTCAGAATTAATGTTGTCACGACCCAAAATGTCACCTTAAGGATCGTGATGACACCTAGTCTCTAATACTAGGTAAGCCTAATATATGTGGAGAATTTAACAGAAATAAACAACTAAGTTATTAATTTAAACTGATTAATGACATAATAAAAGCCAACATTGAACAATAGTCATACAATCCCAAAATCGGTAGTACAGAGTCATAAGCTCTACTGAAATACACTAGGAATTTCTAAATATAATGTTGTTAGAAAATAAAAGAAACAGTAGCATATGATCACTAGAAGGTGACTCCGACGCACGCGAGCGTCAAGAAGTCTCCGCGAAGCCTGAGTCAACTCAATAGCGTCTGACACGCTCTGAAGTACCTAGATCTGCACAATAATATGCAGAAGCATAGTATGAGTACACCATAATCGGTACCCAGTAAGTTTAAGACCAACCTCGGTGGAGTAGTGACGAGGTACCAGTCAAGACACCTACTAGATATATTAACATGTGCAAAGTATTAATATAAAGCTAACAAAGAAACTAATATCATTCCAAAGATAATATCACGCTGCGAACCATGGCATGGGCTTAACATGACACTCGGTGCCTGACTGCATATTACCGAGCGAACCAACTGGATGGCTGGATCCACATGTGGTATAACTATAAGCTAGATATAAATATACAACATAATGATCTACTAAAGAATCTAACTGAAATATCATAATTGCGAAAAGTACTGAAAAATCTGCAAGTGTAAATGAGTAGCCGACAAGGCTAACACATAAAAGCTTGCTAATATCTGACTGACTGGACTATAAACGACGAAGCCTCTAAGAATAATGAAATACTAACTGTTTACTGAGACAAGGTCCTCGACATACCTTACTAACTGAAATACTATAAAGACTGAATAAAGAGATAATTCCCCGAAAGACTGGGGCTCAGCAATAGCTGATACGAGATGTCCCAGCAAGCAGAATCGTCAAGGTGTAAATCGTTACCTGCATAGCGAAATGCAGTCCCTAGGTAAAAAGGGACATCAGTACATTTGAATTGCACTGGTATGTAAGTCAACTGAAAGAAAGAACTGTAAATATTGAAACTGATAACTGAACTAAACATAGGAAATAAGGTTATGAATACACCCTCTTCTAAATGATGAACCACCTGTTTATCTAAATAAATAAAGTGCTGCCTTAGGCCCACCTCTGTATGTGTATGTGTATGGGGAAAAAATGCGGCCTCGAGCCCAAGTAGACGTATACGTAACTGCGATCCCAGGCCAAAAAATGCATAAAGCATAAACTGCGGCCTCAGGCCCAAAGATGCATAAGCATAAAGTGCGGCCCTGGGCCCAAATATAGGTGTTCAACATTCAGGAATTTAGAATTAGGATTTGAGAATCATACTGCAATACATGATACTAAATACTGAACCATACTGAGTCACATGATGCTGGAATGCTGAATAGAACTAGACTGAGACATGTATTCATAATAAATTGATTTGTCATAACTGAAACTCATAGGATATTGAACGATTATGAAACTATTCCATCTAGAGAATAGAAGTTCTACAACTATTCAAGGAACTAAGGCATAATTATTTTCTGAGAAAACTCGTAGCAGTCATAAAGAATGGAACGTAGGGAGAATCATGAATATTCGCAAACATAAAGAGAGTTAGCCTCACACACTTAACTTTAGCCCTTTTTAAGAGTATCACGATGTTCATCATATCTTTCACGATAATCTATGACAATGTATATCAAGAGAAATCGATATTAGCGCTAAGGCTCATGTTTTGGTAACTTAGGAATTTATCAAACATGTTTTGGGCGTAAAGCCTCATAGCCCTCATTACTGGTGTTTTCCTCACCTAATTCTCATTCTACTACTTCTAGGTGATTCTACAATCTCAAATAGATGTAACTAACACAAGTTCTCATCACACTAATGATTATAATAATCTTAAGTCAACAACGCAAAACCCTAGCATAGTTCATTTGATTCCCTTTATCAAACCCATCTACTATTCTCCCAAATACTCATCAATTCATAGTTATAAATGATTAGGGAGTAGAAGCATTAGCTTTTTGAAGTTCAATCCCCTTAAATTTGAGTTATAGGGTTTCTTTTCTCAACAACGGTGTCTCGATCGAATGTCTAATGATTGAAAGGATTTACCCATATTAATAAGGTATTGGAAAATAAAAATTAACTTAGAATCATCGTTAGAACTTACCTTGCATGACGGAGGGACCTTGGGGAAGTATGGTTCTTGTTAGCTTCCCTTTCTAGAGTAAGTTTTCGTGTTTGGGGTGTCGGGGACGAGGTAGGGCTTTTAAATAAGTGAACAAGTCCCAAAATAGAGGAGGAAATAAAAGTAGCTAGGATAAAAATCGTCCGCATGGGGCATCATCAGAGGCACCAAAATAACAGTGCAAGGTGCTATCAGAGGCGCCAAAATTACAGTGCCTTGCACTGTCAGGGGCGCTAAGGTTAATGCCCTGGACAGTGCCTTGCACTGTCAGAGGCGCTGGGGTTAATGCCCTGGACAGTGCCTTGCACTGTCTATGGCTGTGAGTTTTCATGGTCTTGCACTATCTAAGGCTATGAATTTTCATGGCATTGCATTGTCTAAGGATGTGAGACGGACCTCCCATAAATTTAGTCGATTCTATCGAATTTTATGCACCTCAATCTCGGTCTTGATTCCAAAATAATTGTTTCCACCCATACTCATACCGATAGGACTTCACATGCTAAAAAATCACATTAATACCCATTTAATGCATCCATAACTAATTCGGATTTACGGAGTGTTACATTTTCTCCCCCTTAGGATCATTCATGCCCTCGAATGATTGTCCTGATTGTGACTATGGCTAACTCTGGACCTTAAACATGACTGATGGAAACATGTGAACACTGAAATATCATGAACACGTGCATACTAAACTGAATGAATACACTATTACTGAATTGCTGAAATACTAAACTGAAGAGGTACCAAATTGAATGGCTACTGAACTGACTGAATACTAAAAGACATGGAGATTATAATATAAGGTCTAAATGAGAAGGTTAGTTACCTTATACATTTTTTGCTTGCTCTTCAAAGAGACGGGGATATCTGGACTCCATGTCCTCTTCGGCTTCCCACATAGCCTCTTCAACTTTTTGATTCCTCCAATGCACTTTCACTGAAGCAATTTCCTTAGTTCTGAGCTTGTAGATTTGACGATCAAGAATAGCCACTCGAGTTTCTTCGTAAGTTTGGCTATCTTTAACCCCCTATAACATCTGTATGAACCACAAGAGAAGGGTCTCCCATGAATTTCTTCAACATAAACACATAAAACACTAGGTGTACAACAGCTAATTCGTGTGGCAATTCTAACGCACAAGTGACCTGCCCGATCCTTCGCAGGATTCCATATGGCCCAATATAGCGGGAACTAAGCTTCCCTTTTTTCCCAAATCTCATAAGGCCTTTTATAGGCAAAACTTTCAGAAATACCCCATCATTAACTTGGAACTCTAAGTCTCTACGCCGCACATCCGAATAGTATTTTTGGCGACTCAGAGCCATCTTCAAATGCTCTTGAGTCAACTTGACTTTATCTATAGCCTAAAAACCAAATCGGGTCCTAACAACTCTGCTTCATCAACTTCGAACCAACCAATTAGTGATCTACACCTTCGCCCATATAGATCTTCGTACGGTGCCATCTTGATGCTAGAGTAGCAGCTATTATTATAAGAGAACTCAATGAGGGGTAGATGATCATCCCAATTACCTTTAAAATTGATAACACACGCCCTCAACATATCCTCAAGAGTCTAAATGGTGCGCTCAGCCTCCATTTGTCTGAGGATGAAAGGATGTGCTGAGGTTCACCCTTGTGCCCAATCCTTTCTGAAAAGAATTTCCAAAAGATCGATGTGAACTGAGCACCACGATCTGAGATGATGGACAAGGGATTCCAATGCAATCAAACAATTTCCTGGATATACAACTTGGCATAATCCTCTGCCGAATCTGTAGTCTTCACTGGCAAGAAATGAGATGACTTGGTAAGTCGGTCAACAATCACCCAAATCAAACCATGCTTCCAAAATGAGCGAGGTAAACCTGTTATGAAGTCCATGTTTATCATCTCCTATTTCTAAACGGGAATTTCAATACTCTAAGCCAAACTACCAAGCCTCTGGTGTTCAGTTTTCAGCTGCTGACAATGTGGACACTTAGCCATAAAATCTGCTACGTTCGTTTTCATGTCGTTCCACCAATAGATCTCCTTAAGATCATGATACATCTTTGTGGGACCTGGGTGAATAGAATACCTGGAATTGTGGGCTTATGACATCATCCACTCTCTGAGCCCACCTACGTTTGGAATGCATAGTCTGCGTCTGTACCTTAAAGCATCATCATCTCCCCCTTGTTCAAAAGCCATAGTCGTGTGTTTATGAATCCCCTCCTTCAGCTGCAACAAGTAGAGATCCCTGAACTACTTTTCCTTCACTTCGGCTAATAAGGAGGATTCAGCCCTGTCTTGAAGAACAATGCCACTATCTTCCGAGTCCAATAGTCGAACTCCTAGACTTTCTAAGAGGTGGACTTCCTTCGTCATAGTTCTCTTGTCTGCTTCAACATGAGCTAAGCTTCCTATAGAACGCCGACTGACAGCATCGGCTACAACATTCGCTTTCATGGGATGATAGAAGATATCAACATCATAATCCTTGAGCAATTCGTGCCACCTTGTATTATGAAGATTCAATTCTCTTTTCTTGAAGATGTACTGCAAACTCTTATGATCTGTGAAAATATCAACATGCACTCCATACAAATAATGGCGCCAGATTTTTAGCGCAAATACCACCGCAGTTAACTCAAGATCATGAGTCGGATAATTTTTCTCGTGAGCCCTGAGTTGTCTGGATGCGTAGGCTATGATGTTACCGTGTGGCATTAACACGCATCCAAAACCAACCCCTGAAGCATCACAATAAACAATGAACCCTTGGGTTTCTTCCAGTAGCATCAAGACTGGAACTGAAGTCAACCTCTTCTTCGCATCCTCAAAACTTTTCTCACAAGCATCTGACCACTGAAACTTGACCTTCTTTTAAGTAAGTCTAGTCAAAGGGGACGAGATAGAGGAAAATCCCTCTACGATACGCATGTACTGGCTCGCTAGACCCAAGAAACTTCTTATATTGGATACTGAGGTGGGCCTAGGCCACTTCTTCACTGCCTCTATTTTCTAAATATCTACCCTACTGATTTCAACCAGAATTCATACTTAGAAAATTTTGCATATAGCTTGTGATCATGCAGTGTCTGCAACACAATTCTTAGATGTTCTGCATGGTCCGTCTCGCTACGGGAATAAATCAAGATATTATCAATAAACACAATGAAACACAAATCAAGATAAGGCTTGAAGACCCTATTCATCAGATCCATGAAAGTTGCTGGTGCATTCTTTAACCAAAAAACATTACCAAAAATTCGAAATGCCCATAACAAGTCCTAAAAGCTGTTTTAGGAATATCAACTGATGGTACCCCCGATCTAAGGTAAATCTTAGAATAACACTGGGCACTCTGAAGTTGATCAAATAAATCATAAATTCTAGGAAGAGGGTACTTGTTCTTGATGATGAATTTATTCAATTGACAATAGTCAATGCACATGCGCAAAGACTCATCCTTCTTTCGGACAAACAGACCGGTGTGCCGCAAGGTGAGACACTTGGTCTTATAAATTCCTTATCTAGAAGATCTTTCAAATGGACTTTTAGATTTTTCAACTCTGTTGGATCCATTCTATAAGGTGGAATGGATATCGGCGTAGTGCTAGGGAGTAGATCAATTCCAAAGTCAATCTCTCTATCGGGAGGGACTCCATGAAGATCTTCAGAAAACAATTCTGGAAACTCATTTACCATTGGTACTGACTGGAGAGTGGGAATCTGAGCATCTTCATTTCTAACTCGAACCAGGTGATAGATATACCTTTTAAAGATCATCTCTGGCTTTAAGATAGGAAATAAACCTACCCCTAGGTGCTACTGCATCACCTTTCCATTCTAAGACTCGTTCACCAGGAAATTTTAAACTTACTATTTCAGTTTTACAACCTACTGTGGCATAACAGGACTCTAACTAATCCATGCACATGATTACATCGAAGTCTACCATCTCCAATTCTACTAAGTCTGCTACAGTAAGGCGATGATACACTTTGACTGGACACGCTCTATAGATATGTCTAGCTATAATTGATTCTCCAACTGGAGTGGACACTTCAAAGGGTTCACACAGCTTTTCTAGTTCTATCCTAAATTACTTATCAATATATGGGGTTACATAAGATAGAGCGGATCCCCGATCCATAAGAGCGTAAACATCAAAGGTGAAGAGTGTTAGTATACCTGTGACAACATCTCCACGAGCCTTTGTATCCTAACGGCCTGCCAGCGCATACAAGCGGTTCCGAACACCACCCGCATTACCGGACTTCGCTGCACCACGCCCTTGTTGGGCTTGAGAGTTATGAGGGGCTGCTGAATTACTGGACTGAGCTATATTGCCTCCTTTGTTCTGCTTTGCTGATGGACAATCCCTCAAGAAGTGGCCCTTTCTAACCACACCCAAAGCAACTATTTGTGCCCGAACTACACGACACTGGGTGCCTCTTACCACACATGTTGCAAATAGGGCAGATTCCCACACTAGCCTGTGACTGTGAGTCTGCTACTCTGAAATTCTAGTTTTTCTTGTTAAACTTGGACCTCTGAACTGGTGCACTAGCTGAAGACGGAGCAGGTCCTGATTTTGGTTTCCTGAAGAACTGGCGATTCCCACCTTCTTGAGATCCCCCATGGCTGAAATTTCCTACAAACTTAGCTCTCTTGCTGAATTCCTTGTCCCTCTCTCTCTGTAGACACTCTTCTTCCTTCAGCCTATCTTTGTTCCCTTGAACAAAGGCAACCATCTTAGTAATGGTCATGTCATTGTTCTGATCAACTATATTAGCATCAGCAAACAAGTCATCTAAAATCCCCAAAACAAATTGCCTACCTCTGGCCTCCATATCACGTACCATTTCAGGAGCATGCTTGGCCAGAGAGACGAACTTGAGGTAGTACATTCACACTCATCTCATTCTATTTGAATCTCTCAAACTCTAAAGCCTTAGCTTCCAAGACCTCAATGGCTATAAAATGCTCAAGAAATGCATCTGCAAACTCCTTCCAAGTCATAGGAGACGCATCCTCCCCTCGGGACTCTTCCCATGTTTCATACCAAGTGTTAGCAACATCATTCAGCTGGTACACAGCAAGCTCTGCTGCCTCACTGTTTATAGCATGCATCACTCGAAATATCTTCTGAACATCATCAATGAAGTTTTGCAGATCCTCATCCATTTTGGACCCCGTGAAAACTGGAGATTTTATGTTAAGGAATTCCCTGGACCTGGAACTACCCGTGTCGTCAACAACAATTATTTCCTGCCTTTAAGCCTGAGTAGCAACAATTTGGGTGAGCAACAGGATAGCTCCCCTGACATCCATGTCTGAAGCACTCGGAACTGAACCCGATGCAACTCTCTAGGCCGGAGTGACCTCCTCCTAAGCAGAATTTGCACTAGCCCCCTGGCTAGTAGCTGAGGCCCTCGTGGCGTACTTTCTTTTTGTAGGCATTTTCTGAAATACGTCATTTGCATAAGTTAGAAGGATTCTTGAAAGCACAGCTCTAACTGCATGATCTAGAGTATGAAAAAAATGAAACAGTCCTAATGGTGGTCAACTGTTTACACGTGTGGCGCACACAGACGCATGAAAGTGACCCCACTGGACTCGACTTCATAAACTCCCTAGGACTCTTGAACTGAGGCTCGGATACAGCTTTGTCACGCCCAGAAATATGGCCTGGGCTTAACACAGCACTCTGTGCCTGACTGCATGTGACCTAGAGAACCATATAACTGTAAGTTAGATATAAATATACAACATGATGATCTACTAAAAAATCTAACTGAAATATTATAATTGCGGAAAATACTGAAAAATCTACAAGTGTAAATGAGTAGCCGACAAGGCTAACACATAAAAGCTTGCTAATATCTGACTGACTGGACTATTGTCTACGAAGCCTCTAAGAATACTGAAATACTAACTATTTACCGGGACAAGACCCCAGGCATACCTTACTAACTGAAATACTACAAAGACTGAAAAAAAAGATAATGCCCCGAAAGACTGGGGCTCACCAATAGCTGATACGAGATTTCCTAGCAAGCAGAATCGTCAACCTGTATATCATTACCTGCATCGCGAGATGCAGTCCCCGGGTTAAAAAGGACATCAGTAAATTAGAATTGCACTGTTATGTGAATCAACTGAAAGAAAGAACTGTAAATACTGAAATTGAAACTGATAACTGATAATCGATAATGAACTAAACATAGGAAAAAAGGTTATGCACACTCCCTCTTCTCAATGATGAACCACCTGTTTATCTGAATAAATAAACTGCAGCCTAGGCCCAATAAATGTGTGTGTGTTTGTGTGTGCAGAAACTGCAGCCTTGGGCCAAGTATACGTCTACATAATTGCGGCCTCAGGTCCAAAAATTAATAAAGAATAAACTGCGGCCTCAGGCCCAAAGATGCAAAAAGCATAAAGTGCGGCCCTGGAACAAAAATACAAGTTCTCAACAACAGTATCTCGATCGAATATCTAATGATTGGAAGGATTTACCCATATTAATAAGGTGTTTGAGAATGGAAATTAACTTAGAATCATCGGTAGAACTTACCTTGGATGATGGAGGGACCTTGGGGAAGTTAGCTTATTGAGAGTTTCCCTTTCTAGAGTAAGTTTTCGTGTTTGGGGTATGGGGACGAGATACATCTTTTAAATAAGTGAACACGTCCAAAATTGAGGAGGAAATAAAAGTAGCTCGGATAAATATCATCGTCATGGGGCATCGTCATAGGCACCGAAATAACAGTTGAAGGCACCATCAGAGGGGCCAAAACTACAGTGCCTTGCACTGTCAGGGGTGCTAAGGTTAATGCCCTGGAAAGTGCCTTGCACTGTCTATGGATATGAGTTTTCATGGCCTTCCACTATCTAAGGCTGTGAATTTTCATGGCCTTGCACTATCTAAGGCAGTAAGACGGACCTCCCATAAATTTAGTCGATTCTATCAAATTTTATGCACCTCAATCTTGGTCTTGATTCCAAAACAATTATTTCCACCCAAATTCACCCCGATAGGACTTCACATGCTAAAAGGTCACATTAGTACTCATTTAATGCATCACAACTAATTCAGATTTATGGAGTGTTACATTACCTCCCCCTTGGGATCATTCATCCTCGAAAGATTGTCCTGATTTTGACTACGGCTAACTCTGGACCTTAAACACGACTGATGGAAACATGTGAACACTGAAATATCATGAACACATACATACTAAACTGAATGAATACACTATTACTGAACTGCTGAAATATTAAACTGAATAGGTACCAAACAGAATAGCTACTAAACTGACTGAATACTAAAAGACATGGAGATTATAACTAAGGTTTGAATGAGAAGATTAGTTACCTTGGACATTTTCCGCTTGCTCTTCAAAGAGATGGGGATATCTGGACCTCAATTCCTCTTCGACTTCCCAAGTAGCCTCTTCAACCTTTTGATTCCTCCAATGCACTTTCACTGAAGCAATTTCCTTAGTTCTGAGCTTGTAGATTTAACGATCAAGAATAGACACTAGAGTTTCTTCGTAAGTTAGGCTATCTTTAAACCCTATAATCTCTGTAGGAACCAAAAGAGAAGGGTCTCTCGTGTATTTCTTCAATATAGACACATGAAATGCTAGGTGTACAGTAGCTAATTCTTGTGGCAATTCTAATGCACAAGCGACCTGCCCGATCCTTCGCAGGATTCTATATGGCCTAATATTGCGGGGACTATGCTTCCCCTTTTTCCCAAATCTCATAACGCCTTTCATAGGCGAAACTTTCAGAAACACCCAATCATCAACTTGGAACTCTAAGTCTCTATGTCGCACGTCCGAATAGGACTTTTGGCAACTTAGAGCCATCTTCCAATGCTCTTGGATCAACTTGACTTTCTCCATAGCCTAATAAACCAAATTAGGTCCTAACAACTGTGCTTCGCCAACTTCGAACCAACCAACTGGTGATCCACACCTTCGCCAATATAGAGCTTTGTACGGTGCCATCTTGATACCACGGTGGTAGCTATTATTATAACCAAACCCAATGAGGGGTAGATGATCATCCTAATTACCTTTAAAATCAATAACACACGCCCTCAATATATCCTCAAGAATCTGAATGGTGCGCTTTGCCTCCATCTATCTGAGAATGAAAAGTTGTGCTGAGGTTCACCCTTGTGCCCAATCCTCTCTTAAAGGATTTCCAAAAGTTCGTTGTGAACTGCGAACCACGATATGAGATGATGGAAAAAGGAGCCCCATGCAATCAGACAATTTCCTGGATATTCAACTTGGCATATCCTCTGCCGAATTTGTAGTCTTCACTGGCAAGAAGTGAGCTGACTTGGTAAGACGGTCTACAGTCACCCAAATCAAACCATGCTTCCGAAACGAGTGAGGTAAACCTTTTATGAAGCCCATGTTTATCATCTCCCATTTCCAAACTAGAATTTCTATACTCTGAGCCAAACCACTAGGCCTCTGGTGTTCGGCTTCACCTGCTGACAATTTGGACAGTTAGCCATAAAATCTGCTACGTTTTTTTTCATGTCGTTCCACTAATAGATCTCCATAAGATCATGATACATCTTTGTGGAACTTGGGTGAATAGAATACCCGGAATTGCGGCCTTCTGACATAATCCATTCTCAGAGCCCACCTACGTCTGGAACGCGAAGTTCGCGTCTGTACCTCAAAGTATCATCATCTCCCCCTTGTTCAAAAGCCATAGTCGTGTGTTTAATTATCCTTCCTTCAGCTGCAATAAATAGAGATCACTGAACTGTTTTTCCTTCACTTCGGTTACTAAGGAGGATTCAATCCTGTTTTGAAGAAAAAAGCCACCATATTTAGAGTCCAAAAGTTGAACTCCTAGACTTGCTAAGCGGTGGAATTCCTTCGTCATAGTTCTCTTGTCAGATTCAAAATAAGCTAAGCTTCCCATAGAGCGCCGACTAAGAGCATCGGCTACAACATTTGCTTTCACGAGATGATAGAAGATATCGACATCGTAATCTTTGAGCAATTCGAGCCACCTTCTCTAAAGAAGATTCAATTCACTTTTCTTGAAGATGTACTGCAACTCTTATGATCTGTGAAAATATCAACATGCACTCCATAAAAATAATAGCGCCAGTTCTTTAGCGCAAATACCACCGCAGCTAACTCAAGATCATGAGTCGGATAATTCTTCTCGTGAGCCTTGAGTTGTCTTGATGCGTAGGCTATGACTTTACCGTACTGCATTAACACGCATCCAAGACCAACTCCTGAAGCATCACAATAAATAACAAACCCTTCGGTTCCTTCCGGTAGCGTCAAGACTCGAGCTGAAGTCAGCCTCTTCTTCATGTCCTCAAAACTTTTCTCGCAAGCATCTGACTACTGAAACTTGACCTTCTTTTGAGTCAGTCTAGTCAAAGGGCACGAGATAGAGGAAAATCCCTCTACGAAACACTAGTAATAACCTGCTAGACCCAAGAAACTTCTTATATTGGATACAGAGGTGGGTCTAGGCCAATTTTTCACTGCCTCTATTTTCTAAAGATTCACCTTCACGCCTTCGCCTGAGATGACATGGCCCAAAAACGCTACTGATTTCTACCAGAATTCACACTTAGAAAATTTCACATATAACATGTGATCCTGCAGTGTCTGGAACACAATTCTTAGATGTTCTGCATGGTCCGTCTCGCTACGGGAATAAATCAAGATATCATCAATAAACAAAATAACAAACAAATAGTGATAGGGCTTGAAAACCCTATTCATAAGGTCCATGAAAGTTGCTGGTGAATTTGTTAAACCAAATGGCATTACCAAAAATTCGAAATGCCCATAACGAGTCCTGAAAGCTGTTTTAGGAATATCAACTTCCTTAACCATCAACTGATGGAATGCCGATCTGAGGTCAATCTTGGAATAACACTGTGTTCCCTGAAGTTGATCGAATAAATCATATGTTCTAGGAAGAGGGTACTTGTTCTTGATGGTGACTTTATTAAATTGACAATAGTCAATGAACATGTGCAAAGACCTATCCTTCTTTCGGACAAACAAGACCGGTGCACCCAAGGTGAGACACTTTGGCCTTATATATCCCTTATCTAGAAGATCTTTCAACTGGACTTTTAGCTCTTTCAACTCTGCTAGAGCCATTCTATAAGATGGAATGGGTATCAGCGTAGTGCTGGGGAGTAGATCAATTCCAAACTCAATCTCTCTATCGGGAGGAACTCCATGAAGATCTTCAAGAAACAATTCTGGAAACTCATTTACAATTGGTACTGACTGGAGAGTGGGAATCTAAGCATCTACATCCCTAACTCGAACCAGGTGATAAATATACCCTTTAAAGATCATCTTTTGGGCTATATGATAAGAAATAAACCTACTCCTAGGTGCTACTGCATCACCCTTCCATTCTAAGACTGGTTCACCAGGAAATTCGAAACTTACTATTTTGGTTTTACAACCCACTGTGGCATAACAGGACTCTAACCAATCCATGCCCATGATTACATCGAAGTCTATCATCTCCAATTCTACTAAGTCTGCTACAGTAAGGTGATGATACACTTTGACTGGACACCCCCTATAGATATGTCTAGCTATAATTGATTCTCGAACTGGAGTGGACACTTCAAAGGGTTCACATAGCTTTTCTAGTTCTATCCCGAATTTCTTATCAATATACGGAGTTACATAAGATAGGGTGGATCCCGTATCCATAAGAGCGTAAACATCAAAGGTGAAGAATGTTAGCATACCTGTGACAACATCTCCATGAGCCTCTATATCCTAACGGCTTGCCAGCGCATACAAGCGGTTTCGACCACTGCTCGCATTATCGAACTTTGCTGCACCACACTAGCCTGTGAATGTGAATCTGCTGCTCTGAAAGTCTGGTTTTTCTTGTTAAACTTGGACCTATGAATTGGTGCACTAGCGACGGAGCAAGTCTTGATTTGGTTTCCTGAAGAACTGGCAATTACCACCTTCATGTATGAAAGAAATGAAATAATCCTAGATGTCTTGGTGGTCAACTGTTTACATGTGTGGCGTGCACAGACGCATAAAAGTGACCCCACTAGACCCGGCTTCATAGACTCCCTAGGACTCTTGAACTGAGGCTCTGATACAGCTTTGTCACGCCCCGAACCATGGCCCGGGCTTAACAGGGCACTCTGTTCCTGACTGTATGTGATCGGGAGAACCAACTGGATGGCTGGATCAACATGTGGTTTAACTGTAAGTTAGATATAAATATACAACATGATGATCTACTAAAAAATCTAACTGAAATATCATAATTGCAGAAAATACTGAAAAGTGTACAAGTGTAAATGAGTAGCCGACAAGGCTAACACCTAAAATCTTGCTAATATCCGACTTACTGGACTATAGTCTATGAAGCCACTAAGAATACTGAAATACTAACTGATTACCGGGACAAGGTCCTAGGCATACCTTACTAACTGAATTCTATAAAGACTAAAAAAAAGGATAATGCCCCAAAGGGCTGGAGCTCACCAATAGCTGATACGAGATGTCCTAGCAAGCAGAATCGTCAACCTTTAAATTGTTACCTGCATCGTGAGATGTAGTCCCCGGGCGAAAAGGGACATTAGTACATTAGAATTGCACTGGTATGTGAATCAACTGAAATAAAGAACTGTAAATACTGAAAACTGAAACTGATAACTGATAATCGATAACTTAACTAAACATAGGAAGTAAGGTTATGCATACTCCCTTCTGAATGATGAACCACCTGTTTATCTGAATAAATAAATTGCGGCCTTAGGCCCAATATATGTGTGTGTGTGTGTGTGTCTGTGTCTGTGCAGAAACAGCGGCCTTGGGCCAAGTATACGTCTACATAACCGCGATCTCAGGCCCAAAAATGCATAAAGCATAAACTGCGGCCTCAGGTCCAATGATGCATAAAGCATAAACTGCGGCCTCGGGTCTAAATACAGGTGTTCAACATTCAGAAATTTAGAATTAGGATTTGAGAATCATACTACAATATATGATACTAAAATACTGAACCATACTGAGTCACATGATACTAGAATGCTGAATAGAACTAGACTGAGACATGTATTCATAATAAATTGATTTGTCACAATTACCTTTAAAATTGATAACACACGCCCTCAAAATATACTCAAGAATCTGAATGGTGCACTCTGCCTCCAACTGTCTGAGGATGAAAAGTTGTGTTGAGGTCCACCCTTGTGCTCGATTCTTTCTGAAAGGATTTCCAAAAGTTCGTTGTGAACTAAGCACCACGATCTGAGATGATGGACAAAGGAGTCCCATGCAGTCGGACAATTTCCTGGATATACAACTTGGCATATCCTCTGCCGAATCTGTAGTCTTCACTGGCAAGAAGTGAGATGACTTGGTAAGTCGGTCTACCATCACCCAAACCAAATCATGCTTCCGAAACGAGCAAGGTAAACCTTTTATGAAGTCCATGTTTATCATCTACCATTTCCAAACGGGTATTTCTATACTCTGAGCCAAACCACCAGGCCTCAGTGTTCGGCTTTCACCTGCTGACAATTTGAACACTTAGCCACAAAATCTGCTACGTTCTTTTTCATGTCGTTCCACCAATAGATCTCCTTAAGATCATGATACATTTTGTGGAACCTGAGTGAATAGAATACTTGAAATTGCGGGCTTCTGACATAATCCATTCTCTGAGCCCACCTATGTCTGGAACGCATAGTCGACGTCTGTACCTCAAAGTATCATCATCTCCCCCTTGTTCAAAAGCCATTGTCGTGTGTTTATGAAACCCTTCCTTCAGCTGCAATAAGTAGGGATCACTGAACTGCTTTTCCTTCACTTCGGCTACTAAGGAGGATTCAGTCCTGTTTTGAAGAACAACGCCACCATATTTAGAGTCCAAAAGTCGAACTCCTAGACTTGCTAAGCGGTGGACTTCCTTCGTCATAGTTCTCTTGTCATATTCAAAATAAGCTAAGCTTCCCATAGAGCGCCGACTAAGAGCATCGGCTACAACATTTGCTTTCACGAGATGATAGAAGATATCGACATCGTAATCTTTGAGCAATTCGAGCCACCTTCTCTAAAGAAGATTCAATTCACTTTTCTTGAAGATGTACTGCAACTCTTATGATCTGTGAAAATATCAACATGCACTCCATAAAAATAATAGCGCCAATTCTTTAGCGCAAATACCACCGCAGCTAACTCAAGATCATGAGTTGGATAATTCTTCTCGTGAGCCTTGAGTTGTCTTGATGCGTAGGCTATGACTTTACCGTGTTGCATTAACACACATCCAAGACCAACTCCTGAAGCATCACAATAAACAACGAACCCTTCGGTTCCTTCCGATAGCGTCAAGACGAGAGCTGAAGTCAGCCTCTTCTTCATGTCCTCAAAACTTTTCTCGCAAGCATCTGACCACTGAAATTTGACCTTCTTTTGAGTCAGTCTAGTCAAAGGGCACAAGATAGAGGAAAATCCCTCTACGAAACACCAGTAATAACCTGCTAGACCCAAGAAACTTCTGATATTGGATACTGAGGTGGGTCTAGGCCAATTCTTCACTGCCTCTATTTTCTAAAGATTCACCTTCATGCCTTCGCCTGAGATGACATGGCCCAAAAATGCTACTGATTTCTACCAGAATTCACACTTAGAAAATTTCACATATAACTTGTGATCCTACAGTGTCTACAACACAATTCTTAGATGTTCTGCATGGTTCGTCTCGCTACGGGAATAAATCAAGATATCATCAATAAACAAAATAACGAACAAATAGTAATAGGGCTTGAAAACCCTATTCATAAGGTCTATGAAAGTTGCTGGTGAATTTGTTAAACCAAATGGCATTACCAAAAATTCGAAATGCCCATAACGAGTCCTGAAAGTTGTTTTAGGAATGTCAACTTCCTTGACCATCAACTGATGGAATGTCGATCTGAGGTCAATCTAGGAATAACACTGTGTTCCCTGAAGTTGATCGAATAAATCATATGTTCTAGGAAGAGGGTATTTGTTCTTGATGGTGACTTTATTAAATTGATGATAGTCAATGCACATGTGCAAAGACCTATCCTTCTTTCGGACGAACAAGACTGGTGTGCCCCAAGGCGAGACACTTGGCCTTATAAATCCCTTATCTAGAAGATCTTTCAACTGGACTTTTAGCTCTTTTATCTCTGCTAGAGCCATTCTATAAGATGGAATGGATATCGGCGTAGTGCTGGGGAGTAGATCAATTCCAAAGTCAATCTCTCTATCGGGAGGAACTCCATGAAGATCTTCAAGAAACAATTCTGGAAACTCATTTACAATTGGCACTGACTGGAGAGTGGGAATCTAAGCATCTGCATCCCTAACTTGAACCAGGTGATAGATATACCCTTTAAAGATCATCTTTTGGGCTATATGATAGGAAATAAACCTACTCCTAGGTGCTACTGCATCACCCTTCCATTCTAAGACTGGTTCACCAGGAAATTCGAAACTTACTATTTTTGTTTTACAAACCACTGTGGCATAACAGGACTCCAACCAATCCATGCCCATGATTACATCAAAGTCTACCATCTCCAATTCAACTAAGTCTGCTACAGTAAGGCGATGATACACTTTGACTGGACACCCCCTACCGATATGTCTAGCTATAATTGATTCTCCAACTGGAGTGGACACTTCAAAGGGTTCACATAGCTTTTCTAGTTCTATCCCGAATTTCTTATCAATATACGGTTACATAAGATAGGGTGGATCCCGGATCCATAAGAGCGTAAACATCAAAGGTGAAGACTGTTAGCATACCTGTGAAAACATCTCTACAAACCTCTGAACTGGTGCACTAGCGACAGAGCAAGTCCTGATTTGGCTTCCTGAAGAACTGGCAATTACCACCTTTTGAGATCCCCCATGGCTGAAATTTCTTGCAGACTTAGCTCTCTTGCTGAACTCCTTATCCTTCTGTCGCTGTAGGCACTCTTTTTCCTTCAGCCTGTCTTCGTTCCCTTGAACAAAGGAAACCATCTTTGTAATGGTCATGTCATTGTTCTGAGCAGCTATATTAGCGTCAGCAAACAAGTCATCGAAAAGCCCAAAATAAATTGCCTAACTCTGGCCCTCATATCACGTACCATTTTCGGAGCGTACTTAACCAGAGAGACGAACTTGAGGTAGTACTCATTCACACTCATCTCATTCTGTTTGAGTCTATCAAACTCTAAAGCCTTAGCTTCCAAGACCTCAATGGGTAGAAAATGCTCAAGAAACACATCTGCAAACTCCTTCCAAGTCACAGGAGCCGCATCCTCCCCTCGGGACTCTTCCCATGTTTCATACCAAGCGTTAGCAACATCATTCAGCTGGTACGTAGCAAGCTCTACTTCCTCATTGTCTATCGCATGCATCACTCGAAATATCTTCTGAACATCATCAATGAAGTTTTGCTGATCCTCATCCTTTTTGGATCCCGTGAAAACTGGAGGTTTTATGTTAAGGAATTCCCTAAACCTGGAACTACCCGTCTCGTCAACAACAGTTGTTCCTTGTCTTTGAGCCTGAGTAGCAACAATTTGGGTGAGCAACTGGCTAGCTCCCCCGAAATCCATGTCTGAAGCACTAGGCACTAAGACTGATGCAACTCCCTGGGCCGGAGTGACCTCCTCCTGAGCAGCATTAGCCGTAGCCCCCTGGCTAGTAGCTGAGGCCCTCGTGGTATAATTTCTTTTTGCAGGCATTTTCTGAAATACGTAATTCGCATAGGTTAGAAGGATTCCTGAAAGCACAGCTCTAACTGTACGATCTAGAATATGAAAGAAATGAAATAATCCTAGATGTCTTGATGGTCAACTGTTTACACGTGTGGCACGCACGACGCATGAAAGTGACCCCACTGGACCCGGCTTCATAGACTCCCTAGGACTCTTGAACTGAGGCTTTGATACAGCTTTGTCACGCCCCGAACCATGGCCTGGGCTTAACACGGCACTCTGTGCCAGACTGCATGTGACCGAGAGTACCAATTAGATGGCTGGATCAACATGTGGTATAACTGTAAGTTAGATATAAATATACAACATGATGATTTACTAAAAAATCTAACTGAAATATCATAGTTGCAGAAAATACCGAAAAAGTATGCAAGTGTAAATGAGTAGCCGACAAGGCTAACACATAAAAGCTTGCTAATATATGACTGACTGGACTATTGTCTACGAAGCCTCTAAGAATACTGAAATACTAACTTCTTACCGGGACAAGACCCTAGGCATACCTTACTAACTGAAATACTATAAAGACTGAAAAAAAGGATAATGCCCCGAAAGACTAGGGCTCACCAATAGCTGATACGAGATGTCCTAGCAAGCAGAATCGTCAACTTGTAAATCGTTACCTGCATCTCGATATGCAGTCCCCGGAAAAAAGGGACATCAGTACATTAGAATTGCACTGGTATGTGAATCAACAGAAAGAAAGAACTTTAAATATTGAAACTGAAACTAATAACTGATAATCGATAACTAAACTAAACATAGGAAGTAAGGTTATGCATACTCCCTCTTCTGAATAATGAACCACCTGTTTATTTGAATAAATAGACTGCAGCCTTAGGCTCAAGTTTTTGTGTGTGTGCACAAACAGGGGCCTTGGGCCCAAATATACGTATACATAACTACGACCTCAGGCCCAAAAATGCATAAAGCATAAACTGCGACCCCAGACCCAATGATGCATAAAGCATAAACTGCAGCCTCGAGTTCAAATACATGTGTTCAACATTTAGGAATTTATAATTAGGATTTGAGAATCATACTGCAATACATGATACTAAAATACTGAACCATACTTAGTCACATGATACTGGAATGCTGAATAGAACTAGACTGAGACATGTATTCATAATAATTGATTTTTCATAACTGAAACTCATAGGATGTTGAACTTATTCATGGAACTAAGGAATAAATTGATTTTCTATGCCATCTAGAAAATAGAAGTTCTACAATTATTCATGGAACTAAGGAATAATTCATTTTAAGGAAACTCGTAGTAGTCATAAAGAATGGGACGTAAACATTCCCAAACGTAAAGAGAGTTAGCCTCACACACCTTAACTCTTGCCCTTTTTAAGAGTATCACGATATTCGTCGTCTCTTTCACGACAATCTATGGCAATATATATCAAGAGAAATCAATATTAGCGCTACGGCTCATGTTTGGTAACTAAAGAATTTATCAAACACTTTTTGAACGTAAAGCCTTATAGCGCTCATTAATGGTGTTTTCTTCACCTAATTCTCATTCTACTACTTCTAGGTGATTCTACATACCCGAATAGATGTAACTAACACCATTTATCAGCACGCAAATGATTATAATAATCTTAAGTCAACAACGCAAAACCCTAGCATAGTTCATTTGATTCCCTTTATCAAACCCATCTACTATTCTCCCAAAAACTCATCAATTCATAGTTATAAATGATTACGGAGTAGAAGCATTACCTTTTGAAGTTCAATCCTCTTGAATTCGAATTCTAGGGTTTCGTTTCTCAACAACGGTGTCTCGATTGAATATCTAATGATTGGAAGGATTTACCCATGTTAATAAGGTGTTGGAGAATTGAAATTAACTTAGAATCATCGTTAGAACTTACCTCGGATGATGGAGGGACCTTAGGGAAGTTAGCTTCTTGAGAGCTTTCCTTTCTAAAGTAAGTTTTCGTGTTTGGGGTGTGGGGGACGAGGTAGGGCTTTTAAATAAGTGAACACGTTCCAAAATTGAGGAGGAAATAAAAGTATCTCGGATAAACATCGTCGGCGTAGGGCATCATTAGAGGCGCCAAAATAACAGTGCAAGGCGCCATCAGAGAAGCCAAAACTACAATGCCTTGCACTGTAAAGGGCGCTAAGGTTATTACCCTGGACAGTGCCGTGTGCTATCTATGACTGAGATTAATGCGCTGGATAGTGCCTTACACTGTCTATGGCTGTGAATTTTCATGGCTTTGCACTGTCTAAGGATGTAATACGGACCTCCCATAAATTTAGTCAATTCTATCGAATTTTATGTACCTCAATCTCGATCTTGATTCCAAAATAATTGTTCCACCCATAATAATCCCAATAGGACTTCACATGCTAAAAGGTCACATTAATACTCATTTAATGCATCCACAACTAATTCAAATTTACGGAGTGTTACAGATAAACATCGAAACAATAACAATTTAAAGCTAGCGATGGAAAGTAAAAGCAAAAATGACAACAATGAGTAACTAGGTGATAAACAGCAAAATAATCAAAACACAGATAATATACAAGTGAAAGCAATTAAAGGAAAACAAGGACAGTTCTAATCCTCTAACTGTTCCACCGCATGAATTACAACAAGAATCCCCCGAGATACCACACCTTATAATAGTCCCAAATCATGAATCGTATGCACATGGCACCTCGTGCCCACATTATCAATCACAACCGCACAGACAACTCACGTGCCAATATCACAATCCGCCCGGCATGGTCACATGTCAATATCACAATTTGCCAGGCATGATCACATGCTCAATCTCCAATCCGCCCTGTGTGCTCACAAGCTAACAGTCCAACCATATCGCTGAGAAAGTAGATATACAAGAATACATGTATATGATCAAAGAATATCAAGTTCATACTCCTGAACTAATATAAATGATATGTTACAGTGTATGCATGTGCACGTCTATTATCACATCCCAAGTCAACCAGTAATATCAAAGGCATCGAGTAGCCATTGGACACAATACCACAAGTCACGTAATATGCATGACACACACAAGGAACATCATTCCATCACACAAATATCATCAATAATATTCCCCCAAGCCATCACATATCATCCTTGACATAGCCCCCCTTATCTCGACGTATGCACAATAATATAGTAAAATGCCCGCCGTGTCTCACCACACGCGCATCAAAAATTATCCCACCTTGTCTCGCCACATGTGCAAACCCAATATACATACATACATACATATATATATATACATACATATATATATACATATATGTATATACATATATATATATATGTATGTATATATATGTATGTATAGCCCGTATTGTCTTACCACATGTGCAATATCAATAATAACAATAGCACGGCAAAACCTCGTGCAAATACCACGACAATCCACGTAACAAGTCCACATGTGCCATCACAACAACACAACATATCAACTCACACTACATGTGCCCATATGCCCCAACAACAATACTAATATCACAATGCATAGCCCACGGCTCAACAACAATGTATACAAGAGTCTCAACAATAACACAATGAAACGAGAGAATAAACTCAACTATGAAAGGTATTCCATATGATAACAACTTCAATCAAATGCATATAAGAGTAAACTTTACAATGAAAGAGATAACATGTAATAACAACTTCAATCAAATGAATATAAGAGTAAACTTAACAATGAAAGATATAACATGTAATAACAACTTCAAATAAGAATAACTCAACAAAGAAAGAGGTAACATGTAATAATAACTTCAGCTAAATAAATATAAGTAACATAAGAGTCTAAATCGATCAATTTCCACATATAAGATCGTGTACACGGTCGTCACCTCATGTACACGCCTTCCACATAATTCAAATAGTGCAATTAACCTCAATCCTACGGGGTACTTCCTCCACACAAAGTTAGGCAAGATACTTACCTCAAAAGCTCTAAATCAATACTCTAAAAATGCTTTTTCTCTAAATTCGACTTTGCTCGGCTCAAATCTAACCAAAATTGACTTAATAACATCACATCAAATAATACAAGAGAAACCAATTCCAATAAATAAAATTACACAATTCCCCAAAATTCAACAAAAGCTAACTCCGGGCTCGACCGGTCAAAACCATTACCCAAAGGTAGATCTCAACTACCCATAACCCCAAAAGTCCATATATATATATATATATATATATATATATATTCCAATTCGACTCTAAAATCTCAAATTTTGAGTTTTCAAAACATAGACAAAATCCCTCAAAATTTCCATTCAAATTTCATGGATTAAAGGTTAAATCACATAAATAATCATGTAATATAATTCAAATTGATCATAATCACTTACCCAATAGTTGTATGTGAAAATCCTTCCTCAAAATCGCCTCATACTGAGTCTAGGGCTCAAAATATGATAAAATGAGGCTAGATCCCGAAACACCAGCTATAAGTTCAGCTGCAGGCGTCGCATTTGTGACCTTGGGTTCGCAAATACGGACATCGCAAATGCGACCCTCGGCATGCAAATGCGGAAGCTGACCTTCCCATGCAATGTCGCAAATGCGACTATCACCTCGCAAAAGCGACGTCTGCCACTATCGCAAATGTGATACTTACATCACAAATGCGAAGTCCCCAAGCCCAGGTGCTCATCGCAAATGCGATAAGTACGTCCGCAAATGCGAACTCTCTACAGCCCACCTCGCAAATGCGTAGACCTCCTTGCAAATGCGAGGTTCGCAAATGCAAACTAGATCTCGCATTTGTGAGACCTGAAGCATCAGTCCACAACAAGCAAAATAGAAACTCATTCAAACACTCCGAAACACGTCCAGAACTCACCCGAGTCCCCCGGGGCTCCACACCAAACATCAACTCAAGTACATAAACATTATATGAACTTGCTCATGCAATCAAAACACCAAGATAACATCTAGAACCATGAATCGGACACCAAAATACATGAAAACTCACAATGAACTTCAAGAACTTCTAAAAACACAACCACGCGTCTGATTCCTATCAAACCAACTCGAAATGAAACCAAATTTTACAGACAACTCACAAATGACAAAATGAACCTATTTCAAGTCTCAAAACTAAAATCTAAACCCGATAGTCATAAAGTCTAACTATGGTCAAACTTAAGAAAATTCTAAACCTTTAAATTGCCAACTTTTGCCAACAAGTGCCAAACCAATCTAAGAACCTCTGAGTCCACATCCGGACGTACGCCTAAGTCCAAAGCGCCATCCGAACCTAACAGAACCATCAAAATATCTTATCCGAGATCAAATACGTAAAAGTCAAACTTGATCAACTTTTCCAACCTAAAATGAGAATTATTCTTCCAAATCAATCCCAAGTCACTCAAAAATCAAAACTGACCATACATGCAAGTCATAATACATGATATGAAGCTACGCAAGACCTTAAACCACCAAATGGAATGCCAAATCTCAATACGACTGGTCGGGTTATTACAAATATTTATATCGGATAAAAAGGCCATTAATAACTACTATTAATGTCATTTTGAAAATGTCAAAAATGATCGCAATTAATATCACAATAAACAAAAAAATTTATTTTGTGCAACTACACTTGTTGTGAGGCCTCTTTTTTGTCTAATAATTTTGTGGACCCAAAATTTTTATGGACCCAAAAGTATAAGATATGAGTCCATAAATTTGTCAAATAAAAAGAAGCCTCACACAAATAAATACCATAAAACTTTTCACAATAATCAGCAGAGTGTCTATTTAACAGTACTTCTTATTTTATAGCTTGATGATAATTTTCATATGTTCGAGAGCTTCTTTTTACTGTTATTATAAGTAAAGAATTATAAAAACTAAAATTTGAGGGGTATATTTTGCAGTTAGTACTCGTTAACTTAATACTTAAATATTGTGTCCAAAAAAAGGATGATAGTATACATAGTCCAATCCTCTCTGATATAAGCATCGTTTCTAGTTAATATTATCAATAAAAAATTGGAGATATATGTTGGAATAGGAGTAACTTGAGCTGAAGTAACTAGAGTTAGTAATTGTAGTTAGCAGTCAATTAGAGTTAAATAATTAATTGTTGGAAGGGTGTAGAGTATTGTAGTTAGATCTTGACAGATGTACATAAGTTGTTAGTTAGTTATAGGCAATTAACATTTGTGTAAATACAAATACAAGGAGAATGATAATCAAGCTCTTTCATTCTCAGAATATCTTAGCTCATTTGCTCATCTCTCTCTCATTCATTTCTCTCTCTCTCGATCTCCATTAAAGCAAAGCTTGAACTCTGTGGAGAATGGCATAAATTCACTTGGTATCAGAGCTTCACGACTGTTAGTACAGTCATTTTGATCCTTAGACTCACGGTTTACCAGCTAAAGATGGCGACTGACAGCACTGAGCCATAAAAATTGAGCTACAATCACTCGTTGTTTCTGCACTCAACAGACGCTTCAGATACTGTTTTCATATCTTTTCAATTGACTAGACCAGAAAATTACTCTGTGTGGAGTCATGCGATGCGAATCAAAATCCTAAGTAGTAACAAACTAGGGTTCTTAAATGGCACCTGTAAAAGGGAAAGCTTTAGTACAAATTTGGTCGATTTGTGGGAGAGATGTAATGCAATCGTCATGTCGTGGATTATGAACTATGTGTCAAACGAATTATATAGTTGGATAGTATATTCCACAAATGCATCATCAGTATGGGAAGATTTGAAAGAGAGATTTGACAAAATCGACTGTTCAAGAATTTTTCAAATTCACAAGGAGATTGCCACTATCAATGAAGGAACAAGTTCAATTTCTGGTTATTTCTCCAAGTTGCATTTACTCTGGGATGAATTTGACAGCTTAGCCCTAATTCCTGGTTGCGATTGTGCTAAGTCTCATGAATTTGTAACCTTTATGGAGAGGCTGAAGCTTTTGCAATTTCTTATGGGACTCAATGAATCTTATGAGCAAGCAAGGACCCAGCTCTTAATGATAGTCCCAGTACCTTCAATAAAGAAGGCATATTCAATGTTGATGCAGAGGGAAAGCCAGAGGAACATAACAAATGTAGTTCCCTCAACTGAAATGGGAGAGGCAACATAATTGATGACAGATAGAGGAAATGGACCTGCACAAAGAGGAAAGAAAAATTATTATCTGTATTGTGACTATTGCAAACTCAAAGGATACACACGTGAGGGATGTTACAAGCTAATAGGTTACCCTGCAGATTCAAAATACAAAAGAAAGCCCACAGTCACAGTTGCACACAATGCCACAATGGAGAAGTAAAGATCACAGGGCACAGGAGTAGGCAACACTAGTGGTAATGACAGGATCAACACGACTGAGAACATCACAGGACCCTACTTCACACCTGAACAATACTCACAGATTCTGAAAATGCTAAGCAAGTATAAAATTGCAGAAAGTTCAAATGGTAATGGTGTAACTAACATGACAGGTAATGTTACTGCTTTCTTAGAAAACTCAGAGATAAGGAAGTGGATAGTTGACACAGGAGCAACAGACCATATGGTATTTGATTTAAGTATGTTGAGCACTAAAATCAGAAGTAATGATATTAACAAGAAGAAAGTACAATTGCCAAATGGGCGGACCACAACAGTAACACACACTGGTTTATGTAGGCTGACAGATAAGGATGAAATAAAGAATGTTCTATATATACCAAAGTTTAGGTATAATCTCTTATCAGTATTTAAGTTAACAAAGGAATTGCAATGCTCAGTGTGCTTCTTTCTATATTTCTGCATATTCCAGGACCTTTACAG
Organism: Nicotiana obtusifolia; assembly: GCA_002018475.1. Classification (NCBI taxonomy): domain Eukaryota; kingdom Viridiplantae; phylum Streptophyta; class Magnoliopsida; order Solanales; family Solanaceae; genus Nicotiana; species Nicotiana obtusifolia. Next base: position 187,583 of record MCJB01049008.1, read on the forward strand.
TGGAATGGTGAAGGGGATTGGTAAGGAAAGTGAAGGCCTCTACCAATTCCTTCACAACACTACAAAATAATAACACAGCTGAAAAGAGAGAATTAGCAGGAATAAAAGAGAAGGTGGATGTTGAACTGTGGCACAAGAGATTTGGTCATGCACCAGTAGGAGCAATGAAACAATTACTGGGCTTGAGTCGGAATGAATATAGAGTAGCATTAGATAGCTGTATGATCTGTCCTCTAGCTAGACATACCAGACTATCTTTTCCAAATGTACTAGTAGAACTGATGGTATTTTTCACTTGCTATATATTGATGTATGGGGACCTTACAATGTACAAGCCTTTGATGGAAATAAATTCTTCCTGACAATTGTGGATGATCATTCTAGAACCACTTGGTTATATTTTCTTAGACTTAAAAGTGATGTTACTGTTCTACTCAGAAGGTTCTTTACTCTAGTACTAACTCAGTTTGGGAAAATAGTTAAAATGATAAGATCAGACAATGGAGGAGAGTTCATAAATGAAAACTGCTCACAGTTTTTTCAGTCATTAGGTGTAATTCATTAAAGGACATGTATGTATACCCCTCAGTAAAATGGAATTGTTGAGAGAAAACACAGACACATCTTGGAAATTGCAAGAGCAATTAGATTTCAAGGTGGTATCCCTTTGAAATTCTGGGGTCATTTTGTGTTAACTACAGTATATTTGATAAACAGAATGCCATCTGTAGTCCTTGGAGGAAAATCTCCATATGAGATTTTTCATAAGAGAAGGCCAAGCATGGATCATCTGAAAGTGATGGGATGCCTGTGTTTTGCTAAGAAAATGAATGTCCAGGACAAGTTTGATGTCAGGGCAGTTGCAGCAGTGATGATGGGCTATTCAGAAGTCAGCAAAGACTATATTTTATATGACTATACTAACCAGATTTTCTTTGTCAAAAGGGATGTTATTTTCAAGGAAAACATATTTTCTTTCAAGCATAGAAAATCTTCACAACCTTCTTTGTTCATTGAAATGCAACAGAATCTACTTGCTAGAAGCAGAACATGGACACTTTGGCAGCTGATCCTTCAGATTTCCTTGAAGAAATTCTTCCACAAGATGTCTCAGGCAACCTTTGTCAACAGGATTTAGGCTCACTGGAGGAATCTCATGCTAGCATACCAACAGGCAATGAAGCAGATTACTCTGGATCTCATGATACTGGCCAGGCAAATTATGTTGAAGCAGATGTTCTAATATCTGAAGTTCCTACGACAAATCCTGCACCACCAACCACTACTCTGGATCCAGCTTCTTCCTCTAACTTGAGATATTTAGTTAGAACCAAGGAACCCCCAGGCTGGTTGTCTGATTATGTTACTACACCTGCCGGTTCCTCTTCCACTACATCCCATCCTATACAGCATTCAGTTTACTCCAACATCAGTACTACCTATCAATCATTTGTAGTTGCTTTGTCTTCTATTGTGGAGCCTAAGACCTACCATGAAGCTTCTAAAGATGCTAGATGGGTAGAGGCAATGAAGGTTGAGATTCAAGCCCTTGTGGATAATCACACTTGGGAACTAGTGTCCTTGCTTAAAGGTAAAGTTCCAATTGGCTGCAAGTGGGTCTTCAAAGTCAAATACAAATCTAATGGTAATATTGAGAGGTTTAAGGCTAGGTTGGTGGCCAAGGGGTATAACCAGTAAGAAAGGCTTGATTATAATGAAATATTTTCTCCGGTAGTCAAGGTTTTTACTGACAGATCTATCATTTCAATGGCTGCTATTGAGGGGTGGCACATACATCAGATGGATGTCTATAATGCCTTCTTGCAAAGTGACTTACCAGATGAAATCTACAAGCAACTTCCTGAGGGCTTCACAAGTCAGGGGGAGACTCCTATGGTTTGTAGACTTGTTAAGTCCCTCTATGGGCTGAAATAAGCTAGTCGACAGTGGAATGTAAAGCTGACTGAGGCTCTGGTGGCTCAAGGTTTTGTTCAGAGCAGTCTGGATCACTCCCTATTCACCTTGAAACAAGTTATCAATATTGTCATCATTTTGGTGTATGTTGATGAAATGTTGATCACTGGTAATAATCTTCAGTTGATTGAAAGCACAAAGCAGAAGTTGCACCAAACCTTCAAGAAGAATCTTGGTGAGCTGAAATACTTTCTGGGGCTAGAATTTAGCAGGTCGACTAAGGGAATTCTGATGACTCAAAGGAAATACTATCTTGACCTTATTGGAGAACTGGGACTAGGTGGAGCAAAGCCAATGGGAACTCCACTTGAATACAACCAGAAACTTACAGTAAAGGAGCTTGATGATATCATAGGTGTAAAGGGAGTTGAATTATTAGAAGATAAAGGGAAGTACCAAAGACTCATTGGGAAGTTTTTATATCTTACTCTAACAAGGCCAGATATAGCATTTGAAGTGCAGACATTGAGCCAATTTATGCAGCAGCCTAAGAGCAGTCGCTGGGAGGCAGCCTTGAGAATTATAAGGTATGTCAAAAAGGAACCAGGCATGGGTGTAATGATGAAGAGTGAGAAGAGCAACACATTGAGTGCATATTGCGATGCTGATTGGGCATCATGTCCTAATACTAGAAAGTCAGTCATAAGTTTCATTGTCAAACATGGGAACTCACTTATCTCCTGGAAGTCCAAGAAACAAAACACAGTTTCAAGTAGTTCAGCAGAAGCAGAATACATAAGCATGGCTTGGACTGTTGCAGAGTTGATATGGTTGATAAGGTTTTTTAAAGAACTAGGGGCAGAAATAGAAGTGCCAGTAAAACTGTTCTGTGAAAATAAAGCAGCCCTTCAAATTGTTGCAAATCCAATGTATCATGAGAGGATAAAGCATATTGAGTTCGACTGCTATTTTATCAGGGAAAAGATACAGAAAAGGATCATGAAAACAGTGAATGTGAGCTCTAAACAATAACAGGCAAATATACTCACCAAGGCATTATTGCGATCACAGCATGAGTACCTGTTATCCAAGTTGGGAGTGCTGAATATTTTTTCACCTACCAGCTTGAGGGAGAGTGTTGGAATAAGAGTAACTTGAGCTGAAAGGCGATTAACATTTATATAAATACAGATACAATGAGAATGATAATCAAGCTCTTTCATTCTCATAATATCTTAGCTCATTTGCTCTTCTCTCTCATTCATTTTCTCTCTCGATCTCCATTAAAGCAGAGCTTGAACTCTGTGGAGAATGGCATAAATTCACAATATAAGCATCATTTTTAGAAATGACATAAGCATCATTTCTACTCTTATTAAATGATAATTAAATGGTTCAATACTTTTAGTCCGATTCCGGCAAGATAATTACACTTGTAAATAAGCGATGATGACTTTGCAAGAAAAAAAATAAATAAATAAGTGATAAACCGCCCAACTGAGCAGCAAAATACAGTATAAATTAATTTGAAAGTTGTTCATTATTGATTATCCTTTTATTTCTTTTTGCAGACAACAAAAAAGATTAGTGGCAGTCAGAGGGGGGAAGAGATCCGTACAATGCTCTTTGTAATTAGTTTTTAGTGATTGGCAACTTAAAATTCGGAAAATAGATAGGAAACTAACCTCAAGGGACTTTTTCTCCACTACTGTTCTATTTGTGCGTGTTATCCTTGCTCACGATCCTCCCCTATATATACAACTCCCAACTGTAGAATAAAAATAATATCGAAATCAAATTGAAGAAAAGAAATAAACAAATTCGAAAGAAATGGCAAGCATGGCTCTAACACCTACTCTTACAAAGCTCCAAAATGCCAGAGCTATTATTGGTCATACCCCTTTGAGCTCTAGAGTTTTTCTTGGTGCACCACCCAGACCTCTCCAGGTGACTAATTAATATCTATATACGAATTTAAGTTATATACACTTGCCGTTTTAAATAATTTTTGCATTATCATGGATTATAACAAGTTATTACTATATTTTGTACGTATTGAAGTTCCACCTATTATATAAGTATCAATTTTTACATTTTTGTAATTGGATTTATCTCTGGGTAACAGGTAACTAAACGCAATCTAGCAATGGCAATTAAAGAAGAGGCTCGTAATGCAGCTGGAAAAGGAGCTGATGCAGCGAAACAAGGCGCTGATGCGGCCAAAAGGGCCGGCCAAGAAGCCAAAAATGAGACTGCCAATGCTGGTGATGAGGTAATTAATTAATAATAATGTCTATATCCTTTATTTATATTCTGCTAAACATATAATATGGGATCGGAGTACTAATATTTGATATGAAATTAGGCTATGCGGAAGACGAAGGTAATGGGAGATAAGGTGGCGGACGCAGCACAGGACATGGCTGGAAAAGCAAAAGAAACAGCACAAGAGGCGTGGGGATCAGTTAAGGATACCACACAGAAGATGAAAGACACAGTGATGGGCAAGGCCGAAGAATCCAAAGAGGCTATCAAAGATAATGTCAACCGCAACATGAACACTAAGAATTGAAACAGCAGACACAAGTTTGCTGAGTTTTATATATAGTGAATTGAATGTGTAGATTGATTAGAATTTTGCTTCTTTGATAATTCATTCAGGCTTGTTTGCCCTCATATGTAGGTCACGGCCTGTGTGTTCGGACTATTTTAATTAGTTAATATATGCATGAGTTTTTATAATTCAAGGGTGCAGCGATACCACCACATCTCCAAAGGATGTACAAGAAAGTTAGGTTACGAAGATATTTTTTAAATGCAGTTTTAAGTAATATAAATGTCACTAAATGAATTGCTGACATTTATTCTATACTTAAATCAAATATCACAAATTTCACTGTTGAAAACTTCCCGAAATTTACATTAGTGTCAGCAAATAATTAGTGTCATTATTTAATTAATGACATTTACCAAATATCATCAATTTTGATTTTTAACTCATTCTAAATGCAACATATAAAGAAATATAGGCAGATCATATCCATCCTTGCTACACATATATAGAAATGTCAGGCAAATCATACCCATTGCTACACATATAAAGAAATATCGGGAAATTATCTCTAATTAATTGATATCGTTTTCTTCCTTTTAGATACTAAACAAAATGATAAATTCTAATCTAATACCACAATCAGTCATATAATTTCGACAGCACACCAAAGATAAGGTTAAAAGAAAGTTAGCAGGTAAGCAATATATATATATATATATATTATATATATATAGAAATTATATAGCAAATGCTATCACATGAATGTTATAAAGTTACAACTTAGTGTAGCTTAAGAACTTCCATCATAAAGGCAAAAATGAGTGAGAAACTTACTTATCGAAAAGAAAAAAAAACAATAATAAATTCAAGTTTACCAGGATAAATGAACCACAAACGTGTACATATCCCAGAAAGTAAGAAAACGGCAAATAAAAGATGCTTGAACGCATATTTGTTTTGTAAAATAATGCGACAGGAAGGAAAAATTCTCTTTGTTAAGTTCTCAATATACATCAAACATTTTTGACTCAAGGGTAGTGATGATGATTGTCGAATAACTGGAAATTTAGCTGTCAAGTCAAAGAAGTGTTACTGTCGTAGCAAGAAATTGACACCAATAAGTATCTTTTACGTACACTGAAATTGACCTATAACAAAACAATCAATCATTTGAATTTCGTTGGGAGAAAAGGTAATAACATTCATCGCTCTACATTAAATTATGAATTATAACTCAAAAGTAAGACGGAAAACCAAAAGGAAATTGACCAAATTCTTTTCCAAAATAAAATTAAGTTTGATGAAAAAGCAAAAAATAAAGAAAGAAACAAACTTTACCTTTCATTGAGCAATCCAAACTAGTATCTTTGCAGAAATATGAAAGTGCTGAGTAAAAGTATCCAACGATTTTTAAAAAGTACCAATTTTGCAAGAAAAGAACCTTAAAAATTGTAAGCTTAAGGTATTAGAGGTTGAGAAGAAGCAAACATCTGGAAAGGCACCAACAGAAGACGAATCACCAGCGAGAAAGTCATATTAACACAGTGACAAAATCGATTGAAACCTTAGAAGTTTTTAAGGTTAGGACCTTATTTGAGAAGAAAATAAAAAGGAGAAATCAAGCGGTAAATTGAACAATCGAAATATAAACGTACAATTAAACAAAAGTAGAGAAAATACTACGATTACTTGTAAGTATCATTAATTACCGACTTATAATATGACATTATAATTAAAAGTCACAATATTCTTGACACTTTTTACCAAATATTGCTTCTTCTGTTTTTGTGATAGAATATATTTTTGAGAATGTCGAAAAAGTATGCTTTTTATGATATTTATCATAAATATTGCTAAATATATCATTGTACACTAATTGCTTTTCATAATCAAAATGCCTATGTACATTAAGCATAGCAAAACTATACCAATGTAAGTATAATATTCGCGCTTAATTAAAATTGCTAGTTTCGTTAGTTTATCACCAGATTCATGAATTATAGGTTGAGCTTATTCCTTCGTTGAACATTTCTTACCCAATGGACCCTGGGACTTATACAATCCTTTGGACATTTCTTAGCCCAATGGACCCTGAGACTTTGGTACAATACTATCTAATTTTGGCATGGTGTGACAACATGTAAAAAAAAAAAAATTATAACTAAACACAACTTCATTTTCAATTTAAATTTTGGTGAGAAATTTAAAATTCATGTCCAAACGCCTACAAAAATATGTGTCAAATTTTGAACTTTTATTCCTCCGTAAAACAAGAAAAAGAAAAACCAAAGTGGCTTTAGAAGAAAAACTAGATCCTTAAATATTTGGAGGCTGTATAATTAGATTAGATGTAGACACTATCTTAAAGAAGAGTAAAGGCATAGGCATACCATTTCTCTCTCAAGCTTTGTATTCATAGGTGTATGATGTTTTCTAGTTATTTGTTTTTCTGTTCAATAAATTTAACCAGCCTTGGGGGTGGGTGAACACAAAGTGTGCTAGATCGAGTAGTTGGTGGAAGTTACCGAGTCAAGTAAGATTATCGTAAACCATAACTAATTAACAATACTAACTAGACGAAAGCACAGGAAAACTCAAGCAATATTGCCGGGGATAGAATTCTAAGATCTGGTTTTCAAGTGTTTATCTATCCAACGTATTCACCGGATTTGGTCCTTTGGCCCAGCCTTGACAATAGTTTCTTCATCAGCTGGCTTGTAAGTAAGAAAGAGCTGCATGATTGACACGTGGCAATAAGAAATTGAACTAGAGGTATTCCAATCTCTTAGCCTCGAAGCGATTCGCAATCCCTTTTGAGTTAGTTGACTCGACACGTTAACGACTGAGTACTAGATAGATTGATAATGAGCACTTGAAATTCTACTGCATCCTTTCTTTTCCCATGTTAATTCTGTAAAATAAATTCTGTTTTCAATGTGGTAATATCGAACATGGATTCATCAAAGTTCAAAATGGAAAGCTCTTACCAATTTGAGTTCATTTAGGCGTACTATTGGGCTACAAAATTCCCAAAAGCAAAAGTGCTTCACGAGGCATTATTACAGTTACTAAATTTGGAAGCATATCTTTATTGAGAATGTTATAAAAGTGCTTCTATGCAATACTCTTTTTCTTGTTTTATAACACGTTATCAGCACGAGACTCTAACCAATTGAGTAGAGGCACCTGCTTTGGTCACCAGGCTTTGGGATAAGTGCATGGTGCTCAACTTATACATAATATTGAGCATAGTGATTGTCAATTGATCCATGAACTTCTTTCAGGAATAAATTTTAGATTTAAAATAAGTACTTTACCTTATTTTTCTCTTTTAAATTCTTGAAATTCTATAATTTGATTTTAAATACAAGCAAAGACAATAAATTTTGATTATAACTCTAAAAGAGTTTGTGAGAAATTATAACCACCCGAACTGGTAAAATTTTTCTGTCTTGCCATGATCAAATTCATATATGATTATGAGCACAAGAGATGAAAATCCGTCCCGTTGAATTTGCTTCATTCTCGTTCCCTTAAGAGAATGTGGTAGCAATATGCAATAAGTCTGAAAGAAGACAAAATTATTACCGTGAAGGTATCAAGGATGTGGACGTGGCAATAGACGAAATTATAATCGTCATCATTATGGTAATGAGAATAATAAGGATTCTCAAAGTAATCCTTCACTATGTGAAAATAATGTGTCATCGATTTGACATTAGATTAGATGATTATGGTCCATTCATGATGTGAATGTGACAACATCTGATTTATCAATACATATTCATTCTTGGAAGAATATGAACGTGCTGGTGGTAGTGGATATACCACATTAATCTCTAGAAAGAGGTTGGAGATGAAAATAAGAAAATAATTTCATTATTATGGCATGAATTGTTATTGATTGTTATTATGCCAAAATATTATGGCAATGTAATTATTACAGGGCAAAAGTAAGAGAAGCAACATATCTTGCCTATGATGATCTTGACCATGACCATGACCATAATATTATAACTTTCTCCTTGAAAGAGATATTCACCACATTGATGTTGATGAATATGTAGTAGTACATAATCAATTGAAAGCTCTAGAAGAGCCAATTACTATTTTGGAGAAATAAAATTGATAATCAATAAGGTATTGTGTTGTAGCAAGTCTTAAAAAAACTTATATAATTTCTGAAGTATTCACGAAAGTGGTTGGTTATACTGAGACTATAAATAAAGGAAAGATATAATATCTTCTTTTACTACAACTTGTAGCGCAGTAATATGTATGTGAAAAGCTACTTGCTATATTCTCCAGTTTGTACTACATAAACAAAAGAATGTCACAATAAAGTAGAAGTTTGTTAATATAAAAACCCGTATCATAATAAACTTGGAGTTTATTCATAATTGCACACGTCATGGTGTAATCCAGAAGTTTATCAATATTGATAATTTATCCAGTTGGCATAATTGGTTTAGCCATGTTAATTTAATTATGATATACAAAAATAAAAGAGAATTCTCTTATGTTGTAGTAAAAGAAGAATTCCAAGAATTCACATGGGTAAATATTAAAGAACTAGAAAGTTCTTTACGAATTCTCTTATGTTGCCTGTTCTCATTAAATTAATAGACCAACTAAAATTAGGATTGAATCCCATAAATGCTGAAAATATCAAAGGTGAATATGGACCTATTCACCTGTCGTGTATACCATATAAGATGCATCTATGAGATGGTTACATGTAAAATTATTATTAATCCGCAACCTGATGTGTACGAGGTAAATTGCTCAATAATTTAATTTAAGAGCATAATTTTCAGATTTTCTATTCAAGTCAATTTATCTTGATAAGTTGGTTTACATGACAGTTGATTTAGCAAAATAATTTATTGAGTGCCTCCACTTAATAGCTAAACTATTGCTTATGAGAATAAAATTATCTATATCAGTTTGATATACATTGTATACGAAAGTATACTACATTCTCCCCTCATGAGTAGTTCAGGGTCAAGGACCAAATTATTCTATTTTATTATTATTAATATGCGGTGTATATTTTGATTAATACCATAACGTACAAAGATTTGCTTTCGAAGTTGAGGAAGCAAGTTAGTTTTTTTAATATGAGGGGGAGACAGGAAAAAGAGTTGAGAAAAAGTTACGTAGAATGAATTATCATTTGTACATCTAGATCCTCGAATAAAACAATATGAACTTGAAGTTCATAAAAAGATAATTCATCTACAATATATTGTAAAATGTCAGACGCATTTGCTGACCAAAGAAAGTAACCATATTCTTACTGCAAATGCTCATATTAGAATAAGTCCTAGAATGACAAAGTCTATAGTACGATTAAAGCGTATAGCAAAATCGGTTTCAAATAAAATTCTTGATAAAGAAGATGAACAATGATCAAAATGATCATAATAAAGAGACAAGTGATCTAGAAGATCACATAACTTCATAAAATCTCAAGAGAGGTCCAGGTACCTGAAAATATGAATGAAGAGATCTCTATGTTATGTCTTTATGAAAAAAGGAGGTTGAAAAATTGTTCGTCGATAACATCTACGGTAGTGCTAAGTATAGATGAGGATCTTAAGTCTGTCGAATACAAGCACATAAATATTGGCCAAATAGAAAAGACAAAATTCGAATAGAATTGGTTTCATATGAAAGACATGTAATTTCTTACTTGACTTATATGACAATCCCTGAAGGATTCAAATCGCTTAAAGCATATACAATTCTTGGTTCTGAAGTACCACATCCTAAGTGCAATTTATGCACATATGTATCTTGCTATAACTATAAGCATGATAATATGATAGCGACAGTCTCTATGGAGATATTGAAATAGCCATTCCACGACATTATATGAAGACATTACATAACTATCAAGAATGATGATTTCAAGGTTCAACATATTCGTTCAAGTTATTATGGTTGATTTGTTTATCAAATCTCTACCAACGATCTTTTGAAGATGGTACACAAGATTGGGAAGCGGAGGCTCAAGGATGTCAATAGATGCTCTCATCAGGGGGGAGTTAATACGCGTTGTACTCTTTTTCCCTTACAAGATTTTTTCCCTCTGGGTTTTCCTTGCAAGGTTTTTAACGAGACAACCAAAAGGCGTATTTCTAAATATGTGTACTCTTTTTCCTTCACTAGAATATTTTTCCACCGGATTTTATTTTAGTTAAGGTTTTAACGAGGCACATTATCTGTTGGATGGACATTCAAGGAGGAGTGTTATAATAGAATTGTATTTAAGGTGAATGTCTATATTTTAGAGAGATTTTAGGGCTTGTTACTTGGTGGCTAAGTCACTTTTCCCCTATAAATAGAGGAATCATATTCTATTATAATTCATCCCAAATCAATAAGAATTATCTCTCTACAAAATTCATATAGTCAACTCTAGATGACTTAATTTAATTTGTTGATTTAGGAAAAAATACAAGTAGGAGAGGCATGGATCATATCCTATTCCTGTTTACATCCATGAAGAAATTAGTATAAATAGGATATCTTAATACTAAGGTTAGGTTACAAATATAGTCAATGTACACTTAAAGTTTACGGTTTTCCTACTGTTGCCAATCTTTAGTAATTACTTTCTCTGTCTCAATTTGTTCTATTGGATATCAAGAATCCAAATTTTTAATTTTAATCGCGAATTTGAATATAGGTTTTCTATTTTCTTTAAATAAATTTTACATATTTAAAAAGTAAGAAATCTTTTCCGACAATTAGTAAAAATAAAATTTACATATTTTGACCGCCAATCAATGTGGATTTTTCCATATATTGTAACTGTTCAGTAGTCGGTATTCGGTAAGAATAAGAATTCCTAAAAGATTTCACAACGTTAAATGATGTATTTATCACTATAGAGGCAATGAGTTTTATGCATTTTAAGATAACTAACATCAACTTCGGCTAGTATTGACTTAAAGGTAAGAAATTGAAGTGTAGAGAACAGTGGAGTTTCTCTATGTTTGGGAGTTTCTCTATAGTTGAGCTAGGATTTTGAAGAAAAAAAACATGTAAAGGTAACTAGTATCAGCAACACTTCTTCTAAAGGGAATTCAAAGTTGAAAAGAAAGTTGGATAAGACCCAACTTTTCAATACTATCCTTCTAATCTGAAATATTTTGTTAGATTTTGCAGCTATTTACTATTCTTATGTTTTCTACGAATTGTGTTTCATCAAAAGGGATTTTTCGTTCTTATACAATATTTGAAATTTACATATTAAAATTATTCTAATTTTGTATATAATCTACTCTAAACAAAAATTGCTTACAATTTATATGTAATTCATTATTAATACCTTAAATTAAGGGACTTTATTACACCTTTTTTTTTCTCTCCTCTCATCTTTCTCTGTTCTCTGGCACCTCTCTCCACCCAAAAGCATTTGAATATTGAATCCACAAATGTTACTAATGCCTTCCTTAGTTTCCGAACAAATTCAATAAATTCATGTCTTTGGATTTAAAGGAGAAAAACCAAACAAACTAATGTTTCAGCGAAACTGTTTCACAAATGTTATCGATGCCTTCCTGTATTTTTGTTTCAGCGAAACATAGTGTGGACCCGAAAGAGAGATATTGATTCTTTCTATCTTCTTTTCTTTTCCATTTTGCATAAATAGGTATAGGGCTGAAAAGATGAATCTTATGTTTCTGCATTGGGCATAACTTACAGTATGTAAATTCTAACAACTCTAGCAACATATAAACTAAAAATAATTTCGTACAAATTTAATCAAATTTGATATATCTACAATAATATACATATTAAAAATAAATTTAATACAACTAATTATATAATATACAACTTATCTATAATTTTTATACATTATTTTTACCCAATTAAATACATCTACAATATCATACAACTTAAATACAAATTTCATACAAATTTTATATAATATGTATTTTGTAAATGATTTGTATATATTTTATATGTGGTGTGCTCTTCTTCCTTCCTCTCTGAAATTCCAATCAAAACTTCCTCTCTTAAAATATAATTTTTAATATATATATATATATATATATATATATATATATATCAACAATTTTATATAAAAAGATAGTATTTATAACTTAAATACAAATTTCATACAACGATTCATACATTATACAACTATTTTTCAACTTTCATATAACATTCAAATAAAAAATATATATAATAACAAATAGAATACAATTCAAATATAATTTACATACAACTATAATACAATTTCGTAACTATTGTATGTCATGTGTTCTTTTTCTTCTTCTTTTTCGAGTTTCAATCTGAAATTCAGCCAAAATCAAGTCTAATCTTCCCTAAACACCCTCAAAATTGAGATATAAACTCTAAAGAATATTCTCAACTGTTTACAGCAACACCAAATCCAAACAAATAATAGTTTTTGAAACCCAAATTTGAATTCAAAGTTTTGAAGCTTTTTAATAGTTGTCAATGGTGGAGAGCCAAATACCTTCAAAATTTATTGATTGATAATTTCAATTCGAACACCAATTATGCAACATGAAAGAAAATTGCTAAGCTAAAGCTCTAGATTAAAACAATTAAAATTCATTGATGAATTCCCTAAAGAAAAAAGAGGATTAAAATTAGAGAAAAAGGAAGGGAGAAAAATTGGAGAAAGAACAAAGAAGGAGAGAAGAGAGAGAGACGGAGAGAGAGAGAAAGCAGGGATGGGAAATAACTGATTTCCTATTCAATTTTTAATATAAAGGGATACTCATTAATACTAATTTGTATTTAATTAATAAATTGTATATGCCCATATAATTAAGTTAAAATTTGATTAGGGAGATCAATTACGAGAGGAAGTTAAGTTCCTCATATTTTTGAACTAAAACATGTCATTTTCTATTTTTTGAAAGGTAAATTCTAATATTTAAATATTTTCTTCCACTAAATATTCATTCACAATAAATTTTGTTTCAAAAATTAGTTAAAGGAACTAAAAGAAGAAATATTAGTATTACCAAAAGAATGACAGAGCTTTTAGAGTGTAGGGAGTAAATACTTATTGGATAGTGAAAAATAAGCTCTACTTGTACAAAAGGACTCTGCCTTTTTAAGAAATGAGTAAAACTGCGTACATCTCACTCTTCAGATCCCACTCGTATGATTACAATGAATTTATTATTGTTGTTGCATAGAAGGATTTAGAATAATGAAGAGAACTCCACAGATAGTATAATTTCCAAGAGCTTATGACAATAGAGATTTGAACTTCTATCACGACCCAAAATCCAACCTGTCGTGATGGTGCCTATCATGGTACTAGGCCAGCCGACTGCTGAAGCATTTTCAACACTTCAATTTTTGAAATAGGCTAAACCAGTCTAAATAAAGGAAAAACCTCATAAAAACAGGGTAGAATACCGATACTCAATACATAAAGTCTTTCCAAAACCGTGGTGTCACTGAGTACATGAGCATCTACATAATGACATAGTCTAGTACACTGACTAGAAAGTAAATCTGAACAAGTAAAAAGAAAGATAAGGGAGGAGAGTTAAGGTCTGCGGACACCAAGCAGCTACCTTGATGATCTCCAAAGGTCTGGACTCAGCAAATCAGCAACCGCCATGACCGAAAATACCTAGATCTAAACACGAGGTGCATAGTGTAGCATGAGTACAACCAACTCAATAAGTAACAAATCTAATCTTTGGACTGAAAGTAGTAAAGAGTTCAAATATTATAACACATTTTCAACATTTAACAGTACAGAAAGTTACATAAAATATGACAGTGATAACTCAAAAATTCATAATTTAACAAGTAGAGGTACAAGAATATAGACATGCTTTCAGATTTGTAATAAAACTCAACATAGAACGGGGCAAATCCATCCCAAATGCAAGTAAAACAGGGTAGATCCAGCCCAAATGTAAATAAACCAGGGCAGATCCAGCCCAAATGTAAATAATTGTTAGCAATTGCGCCCACTGTGGATGTGCAGACTCCGGAGGGACCGATCCAGACCAAGCGCTATAATTAGCCAAATCCTGACATGAATCAATAAAGCATGTTGCAGCGTGCGGCCCAATCCAATAAAAATCACTCACAATAGACCCTTAGTCTCACTCAGTCACTAATCTCTCCAGTCTCTCGGGCTCACCATAATCATCTTATTCAGCCCAAACAATAATGATATAATATATCAAGTAAAAGACAACAGAGACTAAGATATAATATGCAAATAACAGCTGTGACCTAGTACAAATGGCAATTAACGCAAAGAATTCAACATGTAACACGACCTCTAAGGGCCCAACAATACCAACATGTAGAGCCTAAGCCGGATTTCTAACATGACTGACAGCTCAATAGCTCTATCACATGATAAAAATATGGCTAACAGCAAGATTAATTAACTACTCAGTTTCATGGAATCGACCAAGTCACAATTCTTACAGTGCACGCCTACATGCCCGCCACCTAGCACATGCGTCACTTCAACACCAATCACATAACACAAAATTCGGGGTTTCTTACCCTCAGAACCAAGTTTAGAAGTGTTACTTACCTCAAACTGTGAGAAACTCTACTCCAACAAGCCTCTGCCTCGCAAAACGACCTCCAAATGCCTCGAATCTAGCCACAAACAGTTCGATAGATTCAACACGAGCTAAAGGAATCTATTCCATAAGAAAATACTAAGTTCGTAATCAAAAGTTAAAAAGTCAACTCAAAAGTCGGTCCCCGAGCCCACGTCCCGGAATCCACCAAAAGTCACAAAATCCAGAAGCCCATTCAACCACGAATCCAACCATACCAATTTTACCAAAATCCAACACCAAATTGACACCTAAATCCCCAATTTAAACTCTCCAAATCCCTAGCCTCAAACTCCAAAATTACACCTCAAAATCACACAATCTATGTGGGAAAATCAATGGGGAAACATAATTATTGAATAAATTTAACCACAAGTGACTTACCTCAAGAATCCCTTTGGAATCCCTCTCAAAAATCGCCAAACCCCGAGCTTGAAATATTCAAAATGATGAAAATCATGGAACCCTCGATTTTAATACATTGCCCAGATGCGATTGCACCAGACCTGGTGCTTTAGCAGTCCCTCAAACTCTAAATTTGATCCGATAATCGTTCGAACTCCACCCGAGGCCCCGGGACCTCAACCAAATGTACCAACCAGTCCTAAAACACGATACGAACTTAGTCGGGCCTTCAAATCGCATCAAACAACGCTAAAACCACGAATCGCGCATTGATTCAAGCCTAATGAACTTTTGAACTTCTAACTTCTACATTCGATGTCGAAACATATAAAATCAAGTTCGATTGACCTCACATTTTGCACACAAGTCACAAATGATACCATGAACCTACTCCAACTCCCGGAACCCCAATCCGAACATGGTAACCACAAAGTCCACATTCGGTCAAACTTCAAAATTTCCAACGTTTGTCATTTCAAGGCTAATTCAACTACGAATCTCAAATTCGCAATCTGGAACGATCAAAACTCAATTCCGGAGTCATTTACACATAGGTCAACATCCGGTCAACTATTTTAACTTAAGCTTCCAACCTTGAGATTAAATGTCTCAACTTATTCCGAAGTCTCCCTGAACCCGAACCAACTAGCCCGGTAAGTCATATAACAACAATTAAGCAAGAAATGACTAGTAAATGGGAGAACAGGGTTACCACACTCAAAATGACCAGTCGGGTCGTTACGTCGTCCCCCTCTTAAACAAACGTTCATCCTCGAAGGGGACTAGAAACGTAATTGCAGTCTCAAAAAAGCGTAGATATCTGCTCCGCGTCTCCAGCTCGGTCTCCCAAGTAGCCTCCTCAACTGGCTAACCTCTCCACTGCATCTTCACTGAAGCCTTGCTCTTTGACCTCAACTTTCGAACCTGCTGATCCAAATTGGCCACTGGCTCCACATCATAAGTCAAATCACCATCCAAAACTAAACTGTGCTGAAATCCAAAACATGAGATGGATCGCCGACATACTTCCGAAGCATAGAAACATGAAATACTTGATGCACACTCGACAAACTAGGTGGCAAGGCAAGCTTGTAAGCCACCTCTCCAATCCTCTAAAGTACCTCAAACGGCCCAATATACCGAGGGCTTAACTTTCCCTTCCTCCCGAACATCATAACACCCTTCGTGGGTGAAACCTTGAGCAGTACCTTCTCCCTGACCATGTAAGCAACATCATGAACCCTCCGAACGGCGTAAACTCTTTTGTCTAGACTGCGCTGTGCGAAGCCGATCCTGAATCAATTTAACCTTGTCCAAAGCATCCTGCAACATTTCCAAAACAATAATACCAATGTCATCATAACACATAGCCCACGGCTCAACCACAATATGTACAAGAATATCGATAATAACAAAATGAATGAGAAACACTCAACAAGGAAAGATATCTCAATGATGAACAACTTTAACCTCAACGTGTTAATAGCTTTCACGACTTCAACTTCAATAACTCAAAATAAAGGTATTCACATGAAATGGTAGCATTCAGTTCAAGTGCATAACATAAGCCTAACAATGAAGAGATAGCATGAAATAGCGACTACATCTGTATGAATGAGAATAACTAAACAACGAAGAGGTATCATATAATAACAACTTCAAAAAAGAGTAACTGAACAATAAAAGAGATAACATGAGAATAAAAGAGGTAACAACTTCAAATAAAGTATATAAGAGTAAACTTAACAATGTAAGATATAACATGATGTGACAACTATAATTAAATGCATGAAAGAAGCCTAAGAGTCTAAACCGATCAAATACTATATATAAGCCCGTGTACACGTCTTCCACATAATTCAAATAGTACAATCAACCCAATCCTAAGGGATAGTTTTCCCACCCAAAGTTAGGCAAAATACTTACCTCAATTAGGCCAAATCAACACTCAAGAATAGCCTTTCCTTTAAAATTCACCTCAGCACGGCTCAAGTCTAACAAAAAATGACTTAATATCATCAAATGTTGCGAGAGAAAACAATTACGATTAATAAATCTAAGATCTTTACACAGTTCCCTAAAAGTCAAAAATGTCAACCCCGGGCTTTTCCGATCAAAACTCGAGTCCAAGGGTAGATCCCAACTACCCATAATCCCACGAGTCCATATATGTGTTTTGTTTCGAAATCCGAGTCAATGATCTACCCATAACCCCACGAGTCCATATATGTGTTTTGTTTCAAAATTTGAGTCCAGTTCAACTCTCAAATCCCAAATTTTTATTTTTCAAAACATAGACAAAAATTTCCAAAATTTCTCTTAGATTCTCATGAATTTGATATTAAATCTCATGTATAATCATGTAATATAATTGAAATTGATTAAAATCACCTATCCAATGATTATATATGAAAATCCCCTCTCTAAATCACCTCATACCGAGTCTAGGGTTCAAAGATATGAAAATGAGACTAAAGTCCCGTCTTCCAGCCCTTTTCTTTAGGTGCAGATGTCGCAAATGCGACACAGAATTCGAAAATACGAACCCTCTCAAAAGCGGCTCCTGATGAATCCAGGGAATGTCGCAATGCGACCCTAACTTCACAATTGCAAAGTCAGGCCCTTCGCAACAGCGACCTAAGATCGCAAATGCTATCTAGCTAACCCCCCTCCCCCCATCGCAAAAGCGAACAAAGTGTTTGCAAATGCGAACCTGACAGCTCCCAGCAATCTCGCAAATACGATCCCCACCTTGAAAATGCAAACAAAATCTCACATTAGCGAGACCTGAAGCACATGTCCAAAGACCAGCAAAACTGAAACTCTTTCAAACACCCCGAAACGTGTCCGAAACTCACCCGAGCCCTCGGTCCTCTACACCAAACATCAATACAAGTCTAAAATAATTATACGAACTCGCTCGCGCGATTAAAACACCAAAATAACATTCGGAACCATGAATCGGACATCAAAATGCATAAAATTTACATTGAAACTCAAGAACTTCGAATAACACAACCACGTGTCTGATTCCTATCAAATCAACTCGAAATGATGCCAAACTTTGTAGAAGAGATCCAAATAAAAAACGGACGTATGACAAGTCCCAAAATAACACCAAAATAACATTCGGAACCACGAATCGGACATCAAAATACATAAAATTTACATTGAAACTCAAGAACTTCTAACAACACAACCACGTGTCTGATTCCTATCAAATCAACTCGGAATGACGCCAAACTTTGTAGTAGAGTTCCAAATAAAAAGCGGAGGTATTCCAAGTCCCCATATAGAAATCTGAACTCGATAACCATAAAGTCAAACCATAGTCAAACCTAAGGAATTTATAAACCTTCAAATTGCCAACTTTCGGCAAAACATGCCAAATCAACCTAGGGACTTTCGAATTTAATTTCCGGGCATACGCCCAAGTCCCAAATCACGATACAAACCTATTGAAGCCATCAAAACCCCGTTCAGGGGTCATTTTCACAAAAGTCAAACTTCAACCAATATTTCCAACTTAAGCTTCTAAAATAAAAAATATTCTTCCAAATCAAATCCTGGAACTCTCGAAAACCGAAACCGACCACACATGCAAATCATAATACAAAATATGAAGCCACTCAAGACCTCGAACATCTTAGCGGAACGTTAAAGCTTAAAATAACTGGTCGGGTCGTTACATTCTCCCCATCGTAAACAAATGTTCGTCCTCGAACGTGCCAATAGTCGCTCCGAAGCCATTAAATCACTATATAAACTCAGCATACACATACACACGGCTGATTCCACGTCACCCAAATTCACATAGGCCCAACAACACCATGTCAACTAAAGATTATTCCTTCCACCCATACAGATAAGTCTTGTTACCAAATTTCAACTCCCTCAAAGACCCGATTCCAACATAAACATATTGTATCAACCTCAACCGGCTGCAACAGCTCATGCATATATCCACAAGGTATAACCATATGACGTAACACATCACCCATATACACATAGCAACAACTCTAACCTCAATAACTGCCCATTACAAATTCGGTACCGGTAAATAGCTTCATATCGGCTAGAACCTTGTTCCAAACCTTCACAATACTGACAATGATGCAAGAAACATGTGAAACTCATAACTAGTCACCCGACCAACAAGCCACATCAAACGTCACCTGGAAACATACATGGCAATCCAAAACCAACAAGCATAACTTGAGTACGACTGGATATGGAAAGAGAAACACATGAGAGAACTATCAAACTAGTCCAACAGGTAAAACACTCTATCGGTACCATACTACGGATCCAATCTCAAGGAAAAAGCAAGACACATGCAACCACGACAACGAATCTTACTCTGACATAACCCCACCACGGCGGCTAGCCCGATACAAACACACCTATTCACAAAGAACACAAGGTTCCCATCCTCTACTCGGAATTACAAGTAAGATAAATATTTCGGGAACTAAAACCTTCTACTAACTCAATCCCATAGAATAAAGCCACGACACGTAATAGACTCCCCACACCTGTAGATCACCCAAATCTCAATTCGGGCCAAACCATCCAAAAATCACATCAAAAACCTACCGTTTAACTAACAGAAAATCCACTCAAGCCTCATGGCCCTTAATAGAGACCAAATCAGAATGATAGACACGGGCTATCACAAATAGAATTCCCCAACTGGTGTGAATATATAAACAAAGTGCAAGAATTACAAAACATAACCACATATGAAGCAAGGTAGGATGAATCTTACCAATAATGGGACCGGATCAAAATAAGATTGATGCTCTCTATGACAAACTAAAACCATACATGTTGTGACATCATTTGGTGCAGCGACCTCAGCCATACTAGGGAAAGCATAATAACGGGGCCTCCCCCTCTAAGACGGCCTCTACCCGCCTGTCATCCACTTTCAAAACTTACGTCGAACCATATCAAATCAATTCGGAATGACCTCAAATTTTACACATAAGTCCCAAATGACATAACAATGCTATTCCAATTCCCAAAATCACAATCTGAACCCAATACCATCAAGGTTAACTCCTGGTCAAACTTATGAACATTCCAAACCTTCAAATTGTCAATTTTCGCCAAAATAGTGTTGAAACCTCTAGGAACATGCAAATGCAAATTAAGGCATACCAAGTCCAAAATCACCATCCGGACCTAACTGAACCATCAAAACTCCGATCCGGGGTCAAATACACAAAAGTCAAACTTGATCAACTCTTCTAATTTAATGCTTCTAAAAGGAGATTCATTTTTTCCAAATCAATTTCGAATCACCTGAAAATCAAAACCGACGATTCACACAAGTCATAATACATCATATGAAGCTACTCAAGACTTTAAACAGCTTAACAGAATGCAAATGTTCATAACTAGTGGTTGGATCGTTACATTAAGTACTATTAATTACACGACTAAGCACTAAAGAAAAAGATAAACTAAGTTATGCATTTTTATTATAAACCAATGCAAAACTAAAAATAATATGCAACACTATTGTCATTTCTAGTGTTGAATTGAATTTATTTTGTTAGCATTAGTGTTGATTTGAACTTTATTTGAGTTGCCACATTTATAGGTTATAAAACTTATTGGACCATTCAAACATATTAAGTCCCAGCTTGAAATAATACATTAAAAGATAAACTATGAAAAAGTTTAAGAAATATTTATAAATTACATTACAATAAATATTTATAAGTATAAAATACTTTTAAAAATTGTATAAATGTAATGTCGGGTTGGTTTGGTTCGATTTGACTTTTTTAGTTAAAACAAAATCAAACTAATTATGGCCAGGTTTTTCTTTTCAATACCAAACCAAATCAAACTAAATCACATTAGATTTTTTTCTTTCGATTTAACTCGAATTATCAATTTTACTCTTTGTACACCCTATGTGCAATGCACCTGGAGCGAAACTAGTACCTTAATAAATGCGACCTGGCTAATTGCAAGTCAAAATAATTAGGCAAAAGAAAATCGGATTACATAGACTTATTTATATAGTAAAGCAAAAAATTTCGTCTGAAATCATCTCAAAATAAGATTAGTTGGATACAATACTTTTCTTTTACTTTTCTTGGGAAATAACAACTGAATTGATATGCAATACTCTTAAATACAAGAAATAAATAATTTTTGATCAGATTATTTCTACTTGTCAAGATCAGTTTGCTAATTCATGATATGTGGGTAACTTTGTGTTTTCTTTGTACGTATATGTGATAATGTTACGAAGAAATACTACCAACCTCTTAAATTTAAAACATTTTTGTTTTTTATAAGAAATAATACCAACATCATAAATTTAAACCGTCTTAATTATATCTTCAATAAACAAGTGTCATAAAATTAATTAAAAAAAGAATATTGCAGAATTATAGAAATAAGAAAACGTAAATTATATGGATCTCGATATCTATTATATGAAGATTTTATATATTAGATGACGCCAAGCTAAATTTAGAACTTTCAGTACACTTAATAGAAAGGTACTAAAACTATTTTGAGCTCTATGAAAATGACAAAACTATGATATTTATGTACTAAAACTTTGAGTAGACTCATGAAAATAAAGCATATGAGTCTCTTAGATGAAAGAAAATTGTCTGAACGAAATTGTAGAGATTAATTTTCCGCAAATTGTAGCTTTTAAATATGCCTTCCTAATTTCGGGCCAGGCGGTTTTAGTTTGACATTGGAAAAGAAAAGAGGGAAGTAAAAGGAAGACGTTATGATGATGGGATGGCAGAATATAATTGGCTATGAAGCCCCTCGTGGCCCCAAATTCACGTGAACGGGGCACCGCAACAGGCGAAATGACCACATTGTGCACGCATTGCAAAAAATCCAACAGCCAATAGTCTTTTCTTCCTTTCTGCATGGAACCAAGCAGTTTCCTTCTCTCCTGTCACCCTACTACTCGTCTTTCTCCTTTGATGCAATGCAATTATAAGACTTTAGCTCTATCCCTTTGAGGAATTTTGGTTATTTTCAGGCTTTGAGTTTTGCTTATGACACTGCCCTGATTTTCTATTGGTAGAGTGAAAAAAGGGTTTGTTGTATTGCATTTTGTTAATTTTAGTATGTGTGAGAGAAAAGGGTAGAGACACGTTGCAGCAAATGAACAACTCCGCCGTTTCGCCTACGAATGGAGACAAGCCCTGTGACCTAACAAAAAAAAAACTCTTTTCCCACTACGATACCACTACCATCACCCCTCTCACCAGTCGGTCCAATCCTTCATGCTTTAATATTTTTCAGCGCATTTTGTTACGTTTTTTTTAGCAATAGTGATGACCTATCGTGTTTTGCTTATTTCACTTTATTGTCTACCTGTTATCTTCTATTGCTATATAAGTGTTATCATATGTAATGTTATATATCATCATTTAAAACAAACGAAAAAGAATTACGTATCGTGTTTTTTCTGTGCTAAAATTAAAAAGTTTTAATTTTTGTAATTTTTATCCACTTTGTCTACGTATATTGTTATGGTTTTTTACATGTCTTTTAAAAAATAGAATTGAGCTGCCTGTGTCATCAATGGTGGAGTAACGTTAGTATTTTGTTTTTTTCACCTCATAAGAGTGTGAACTGAAGAGCACCGCTGGGTAGCACCATTCAGGTGACAACGTATGTCATATGGCGGAGAATACGGGAATAAGTGTAGAAACAAGCGGCACCAGGTTTTGTTTTGGTGGTTTCTTCTCTCTTTTTTTCAAAAAACTTTTCAAAACCACCCTTATCAGTTATCTTTATTTCAAAGTCTCTCTCTCTCTTACTTAACAACAAAATTAAACCTCCCAAAAAAAACAAAAACCATTTGAACTTATCTGCAACAAAAAGTAGCAAACTCTTATGAGAACTTCCCATACCATCCACAAGAGTTGGTAGCGATAATAAGCCGTGGTGGGTTGTTTTTATTTGTGAATTCTGACGATCTCAGTTTGTTGTTTGGAGTGCTTTTTGCACTAATACAGACTACAAATGTTTGTCTTGTAAGAAGAAGAAAAAAAAAAAGGAGTTGTTCTATGTTCCCAAATTCATCACTTCTTTGGTTTTGCCGGAATTCTACTTCCACTCTCCACTTTCCTGTTCGTATTTAGAGTAGTCTTACAATTTATTGCATCCTCTTATAGGTATTTTAGTACTTAAATTGTACGAGTTGTGCTTTAATACAGTATTTAATTAGAGTGTACTGTATTGAATAATGAAGAACCAGGAAGAGTCGGTTTCACTAGACTAGATTTGTCATTAGTGAGAATTAATTATTTAGAGAGATGCCCTAGGCTTAGCAGCAGATGGTTTATGTTGCAAAGCCCACTTGCATATTTGATACTATAAGGTGGTGTGGGGGAAAGAGAGAAAGAAAGGGTCCCTTTTGCTTCCTCTAAACCTAGCTTGCTTCCTTAATCAGTTACAAAGCTACTCACTTCCTTATCCGTACGCAGAGTATCTCTGCCCATTCTCTCTCTCCCTCTCTCTCTCTCTAAACTTCTCTTTTTCTCAAACCCTCCTCCTCCTTTTTTGACCTTACTTCGTATATAACGAAAGGAGCGCTTTTCCTTTTTCTTGCTACCTTCAAGTTGTAAAAATCAAGAAACAAAGATGAAAAGAGGATTAGAGTATCATGGTAAGCAAGATTTGGAGGATGGATTAGAGAATGTTATGGTTGCTATGGATGATATTCAAAGCCAGCACCACCACCAACAAACTAATGAATTTGTACCCATGGAGGAAGAACAAGTACTTGGGGCTATTTTGGGTGACACTGAGATTTTTCTTAATGAAGATGGTAGTCATTCACATCATCATCATCTTGATGTGAATGACACTTCCATTTTTTCCACCGACTTCCTCCCTCTCCCTGATTTCCCATGCATGTCTTCTTCTTCATCAACTTCTTCAGCCCCTACTGCTCTTTCTAAGCCTTTTCCTACTTCCTCTTCATCGTCTTCCGCTTCTTCTTCTAATTCTGCTTCATGGGCAGTTCTTAAATCTGACGCAGAAGAAGATGTCCCCAACAAAATCCAACCACCAGCCTTGTCATCAACCACTTCAATGGAATTAAGTCTCCCTCCTCCAGAAGATGATGTCGATTGCTTAAACGTGATGGAAGATCTTGGATACATGGATCTTATCGATGGAAATGAATTTTGGGATCCTTGTACGCTTTTCCAAAGTGATAATCAAAATCCACAAGATTACAACATGTCAAATCAGTCATTCCAACTCTCACAAGATCATCAGCAGAATCAAGAAAGCAAACCGCAGCAGCTTGAAGAAGGTGATGATGATCCAAATGATGGGCTGAGTTTTTTCACAGGTAACGGCGAGCTAGCTGTTATCTTCTTCGAGTGGCTGAAGCAAAACAAAGACTACATCTCTGCCGAAGACATGAGGAGTATTAAGCTCAAGCGTTCGACAATAGAAAGTGCTTCGAAACGCTTGGGCGGGACGAAAGAAGGGAAGAAGCAGCTGTTGAGACTCATACTTGAATGGGTTGAACAATACCAACTGCAAAAGAAACGAATGAGAGAAGCAGCAGCGGCGGCCTCTGATTCTCCGTGTCAATATCAAGAGTCTCAGCTTCATGATTCGAACCCTAACTCAAACTCCAGTTTCCAGTATAATAATGCTGTTGCATCTGATCCAAGTGCTTGCTTCTATCCTTCGCCATGGATGCCAACTCCCTCTCCTTATATCCCCGGCCCCGATCCCTTTTTCTCGACTCCTATGGCACCGGGGTACGCAGGGGATCCTTACTCTAATGTACCTTCATTTACAAATATGGAATATCAGACCATGGAATCTGCTCAATCCTGGCCTCCATCGCAATTCTCCGCTATGGCAGCTTCTCAGTACAATCCATTTCCTGAAAATGAAAGTAACCTCGCCCCTAATGCTAATCCTCAGGGTTTGTACAGTCAATATTCTTACCAACTTTTCGATGGGAATGGCGAGAGATTGGCGAGGTTGGGTTCATCTGCTACTAAAGAGGCTAGGAAAAAGAGAATGGCTCGGCAGAGGCGATTACCGTCGCACCATTATCGCCACCACAGCCATCAAACTCAGCATCAGAGCCAAAGTAGTGACCAAAGTTTAAGGATAGTTGGAGAGAATTGTACAATGTCTTCAGCTAATAATCCTGGGAATTGGGTATATTGGCCTTCTGCTGCTCCGTCACCAGTGATGATGGTTCCACCACCTGAGGCACCACAGCCACATCCTATGACCGAGAGGCCCGGGATGCAACCTCAGAACCATCAAAAGCATGCTTCTGCAGACAAGCGATCACAGGTTCGTTTCTTTACTTCGCCACATTTAATTTCGATACGCTACAATGTATTGCTATCATGTCACGTAGAAGATAACTAAAATAATGAGTTGAGCTATTCTTTACACGGTTCATGTGTATAGATTAGATCATTTTCCCAATGGCTTTTGTATATTGATCGTTTGACGGGGTACTTTCTTTTATTTTCCTGATTACTGTTCTTACTTTTTAATAGACTGTTTCTAGGTTGACCTATGTGACAAAAATTTTACTATGGAAGTATATAAATCAAACTCCTTCCTGTTGACTTTTTGATAGACTGTTTCTAGGTTGACCTATGTGACAAAAATTTTACTATGGAAGTATATAGATCAAACTCCTTCCTGTTGGTTTTTATATATGAATTTTTGACCTAAAGATGCTCTATGTATGTGCTCAACACTAATTTTATGTGGTGGTTCTCTAAATAGGGTTGGAAAACGGAGAAGAACCTGAAGTTCCTATTACAGAAAGTGCTGAAGCAGAGCGATGTTGGCAATCTTGGAAGAATTGTGCTGCCAAAGGTGATTTATTTTTGTTGTCATGAATTTCGATCTATATTCATTTCAGGTTCTTATGTAATACGATTAAGGGAATTCTAAAGTATATTAATGTTAATAAACAGAAAGAAGCAGAATCGCACCTCCCAGAACTTGAATCAAGAGATGGAATTTCAATTGCTATGGAAGATATTGGAACTTCTCGTGTTTGGAACATGAAATATAGGTGTGTAAGAGTTGTCGTCGTTAGTCAAGTAAATATTTGGGGACATTGCTCCACTCAGTTTCTAAATTTTCCCTTTTTTTATTTGGGTTTCAGATTTTGGCCAAATAACAAAAGCAGGATGTACCTTCTGGAGAACACAGGTAAGAACACATTCCGTGCTGATTCTCCTAGCATCTTACTAGGAGATATTTATTATAAATGGATTTAAAAGTTATATAACTGACAATATGAAGATTTTTGCTTTGTTAGTTTAGTCCAATTTTTATCGTGCTATCAATTAGTAATGCTTACAGAAATTTATATGTAAGTACTTTATATGCAAGTGACACGAGTATGCGTAGAATTTGAACTCGTTAAAATATGTGACTTACCATTCTTCAGGTGATTTTGTTCGAGCTAATGGACTTCAAGAAGGAGATTTCATCGTGATATACGCAGACACCAAGTGTGGCAAATATGTATGTCCACATTTATCTTCAAATCCATCAGTTTAATTAGTGACATTTGATGTAATTTAATCTCCTCATTAATTGAATTAACATTGTTGAATGATACATCATCAGTTGATACGGGGAGTAAAGGTGAGACAAACTGGACCAAAAGCAGAAGGAAAGAAACCAGCAAAGAAAAACGTTCGTAATTCGTCTTCTGCAGTTGCACTGATGAAGCAACTGGTGAAGTAGTAAAACTTTACAGCCCTCCCTATACGAAGCAAATGAGCATGTTGGAGACTAGTGCTCTTGTACCCTACATATGTTGGTAGAATTTGTAAACCTGAATTTTGCTCTCTCACATGCAAAGGCTTCAATTTGGTAGACATGTTTTAGGGGGGTGTAATTGTGTAGAGAATCTGTATCTAAGTGTTGTAATCTGCAGAGTGTTTCTTTTGGAGTCTCTAATATTTGTAATCATAAATACTGTTGTATGTTTACTGCTTCTACCTGCTAATTAATAAGTACCTTTTTCATCTCAATTTCTCTTTTCATTTTCGATGCCTGTGGATAAGTTGCACCGATGAATCTCGAAATAGCATTTACCAGGAAGAGCCCCTGGGAATTGCTACAAGGCAATTGTCAGAAATTTTCATGTGAGGATTCTGAGAGCATGCTTTAAAACTCTAGCAGCAACTTTAATATTTTGGCAGCGACGTTATTTTCTCAAAAAAAAATAACGGGGTGCAAATATAATCCGTGATTTATCTTAAAAAGGTTCATCCCGCGTAATTTATTGTCTGTTCAAA
This sequence comes from Nicotiana obtusifolia, assembly GCA_002018475.1. Lineage (NCBI taxonomy): Eukaryota > Viridiplantae > Streptophyta > Magnoliopsida > Solanales > Solanaceae > Nicotiana > Nicotiana obtusifolia. The sequence goes on from MCJB01049008.1 coordinate 215,371, forward strand.
GCAAAAAAGAAGTACATTCATTTTGAATGCCCAACCGAGATGTTAAGAACAGCACTGTTTAGCAAATACAAAAATGGCATCATCTTTGTTTATTCTACAACTATTTAGCATTCAACTCTCTCTCCTTTTATTAGAGGTGAAAGTGAACGAATTGATCCTAGTGGTCTTTTGATAAATTATTACCACTGTGCATATAATATATACAATGTATCATGGTACTAATTTATTAGACAATATACATAAGATGTATATTTTTCAAATCTATAACATGCATATATATATATATATATATATGTGTGTGTGTGTGTGTGTGTGTGTGTGTATAAATAAAGATATGCATTTCTTGTACATATTTAAAAATATACATATAATATATTTTTACAGATATAAAATATATGATTTTTATATACATATAATACCAAAAATAGGGCTATTTACTAGTTTGCAATTTTTTTGACAC
>MCJB01049008.1:215854-239341 GCA_002018475.1 Nicotiana obtusifolia
CCCCAAAGAAAAATCAACTCATTGCACAATTTTTTTTTTCTTCTATTCATAATTTAAAAAATCAACTCATTGTCCGCATTTTTTTTATTTCCCTTAAGTAACCCTTAATAGCTTATAAGAACTCCATAGTGAAAGCGGGCATTTTGTCTTTTCGAAATTAAAGCTAGAAATCTAATTCTCTTCAATCCACCAAGTTAAAGTTCTCTTTCATGCTATCTTTTCCCTTTCATCAGTTTTATTTAAAAAAACTATCCCATCTCACAATGGCTTTCTGGGTTTATTTTCTGTGAAGTTTTCACATTTCCATAATTCTGCTTCAATGGACTTGTGGATCTGAAGAGGTAAGAAGGGGAGGAGAAGATTTGGGAGGGAGAACAAATTGAGATAGGAGATGGGTTGAGATGGATTTAATTGAAAAAATCAGGATTAATAATTGAACAAACTTTTCAGTTATTAGAGAATAAATCCATAGTTAAAAATCAGGATTAATCCTTTTACTTGATATTTAAAATGAAAATCCAAAATATGGTGAGAATGAGGCAACAGAGAGTATGCCAATTTTTTTTGCTTTTTGTATGATCTCCCCTTCCTAACAAAGCAGCAGCCTATGAAAAGGAAGATAGAAAATTGTGTCAGAAAGAGGGCAGGCGAGAAGAGAAGGAGAAGGAGACAGAGAGGGAAGAGAGGGATGAAAGGTCGGGAAAATGAGGGTAGGAAAACGTGATTTTAAATTACCGGAAACCAGCTGAATTATGTTATGATTGCAAATATTAATCAAGTAATGCTGCTAAAACGTTGTAGAATATTTTAAGTTTTCTCCTCATGTTTTTTTTCCGCGTACCCCTTTTTTGTAACCCAGCAAAATGAAAGTCAAACTGAGCAACTAAATTGCCAATTCAAGCAAATCCAATTCAAATCAAGTTAAATTAAGTCAAATGGGTAAAAAAGTTAGAATGGATGGATAGGTTAGATATTCAAAGCTAAGCCAAAAGGGTAAATTGGTTTTAATTCGACAAGTATATATTGTAAATAATTTCAAATAAATAGAAAAAAGTAATTATTTTAAGCTCAATGGTATTTTGAATAAATTGCTCAAAATGATTTTGGAAATGGGTTAAGGCAAACCATGACATGATTTAAGATATTATATTGCTAGGTCATTTTGAAAAAGATATAGGTCGTTAGAATTGATCCAATGCTTGGACAAGATTGGATTTAAGTTAATTAGATGGGTTTGGGCTAAACCAGGTACTGGGTTAATGGTTTGGGTAAATGGATTTAGTAACTAATGGGCTAGCTGATAGTAGGTCATTTTGACCATAAAATATTACAGCAAATGACTTTGAAAATGTACATTCTTAATTTTTTGACCCTCGCTTGTCCGATAGGTAAAATCAAATGTGTTGCTCATGAAACAAATAAAGGAAAATTCTTGTTAAATTTGAAGTTCTACTCATAAAATAAGTGGGATTAAAAAATTAATAGTAGCATCGAAGTGTTCTATTTGTGCAAATCACCCTTTCAGTAAAAGCCCTCTTTCTTTGAGTAAAAATTGGCTGGTGTATTTGGCTAGCTAGATTTGGGCATTCAACTCAAAACAAAACAAAAAGCACCTAACCCAAACTCATTGTTTCATTAACTGATTCGTAACAATTTCACGGAGCAACTTATTTGTTCGCTCCCATTTAATTTTCATCTACTATTTTTTTAAAAATTAATCAGTATTTAATGTACAAATAACTTCAATCATTTTCCTCCTCCTCCTCCTCCTCCTCCTCCCTTTAAATCGTTGTGAAAATAAAGGTGATAGTGAATTTATGTGGTGTTTGTGAGCAGGTTTTTAAGGTGTTTTATGGTGTTTTACAGTAATGAGCTGCTATGACACTCCTTTCTTTGCTCCTGCTAAGACCTCCTCCTCCTCCTCCTCCTTCTTCTTCTTCTTCTTCTTCTTCTTCTTGTTATTGTTATTATTATTATTATTATTGTTATTGTTATAGTTATTGTTAATAATTGCAAAATAAATTTGTTATATTTATTATTGTTTTGAAAAATTGATGATTGAAATTTATTCTCTATGATATTTGCATGTTATGTTTCAAATTTAAGCTCATTTGGAGTACATTTAGATGTTGAATCGTGTGTTGGATTGTTGAAATTCGAAAAATAAATTTTTATTTCTGGGCAATTTGCATTTTAGACTCATTTGGTCTTAAGTGCATGAAAATAATAGTTGCAATTCAAACCTTTGGACTTAAGTGCATCTTAAGTGTAATCTTTTTACTTCAGACTTATTTGGCCTAAAGTGCATGAAAATAATTGTTGCACTTCAGACCTATTTGACCTTAGGTGCATCTTAACTGCAAAAAAAAAAAAAAAAGTTGTGTTATAGACTCAATTGATCTTTAGTGCAATGCACTTCAAACAAAAAAAAAATTCTTTAACTTTATACCCGATAAGTCTGAAGTTGATCCTAAAATGGATAGACTTGTAAATTTTCATGCAAAGTGGGTATAACTTTAAATGATAATCCAAATATTAGGTATAAATGCAAATAATCCAACTATTTCCTATAACACACACACAAAGAAAACTACTAAATTGATTAAAATAAAACAAGAAAAAAAAAGATTTGAATTGCATGAAATAAAAGTGTAATTATCTAAAATTGAAAAAGAAATATATTTTTTCTTTTTTTCGAAAAATCAAAACAAAACTCATATCTTATAATGAAACTATTTTAATTTTCAGTTTTTAAAACTAAAACTAAATCTCCAATAAAGATCTTGTAACGACCCGACCGGTCGTTTTGAACATTTTCATTCCGTTCAGCTATTTGAAGTCTTGAGTAGCGTCCTATGATGTATTATGACTTGTGTGAATCGTCGATTTTGCTTTGCAGGTAATTTGGAATTGATTTGGAAGAATGATTCTCAACTAGGAAGCTTTAAGTTGGAAGAGTTGATCAAGTTTGACTTTTGTGTATTTGACTTCGGATCGGAGTTTTGATGGCTCCGTTAGGTAATGGTAATTTTGGACTTGGGCATATGCCTGAATTTACATTTGGATGTTCCTAGAAGGTTTCGGTACTATTTGGCGAAAGTTGGCAATCTGAAGGTTTGGAATGTTTATAAGTCTGAGCGGAAGTTGACTTTGATGATATCGGGTTCAGATTGTGGTTCCGGGAATTGGAATAGCTTTGTTATGTCATTTAAGACTTGTGTGAAAAATTTGAGTTCATTCCGAGTTGATTTGATAAGGTTCGGCACGAGTTTTGGAAGTTCGATTTGAGGCGTGATTCGTTGTTTTGATGTTATTATGTGTAATTTGAGGCCTCGAGTAAGTTCATGTTATGTTATAGGACTTGTTGTTATATTTGGATGGGGTCCCGAGGGCCTGGGGTGAGTTATGTACGTGGTTTGAATCATTTTATCTCTTGTTGCATTGCTGTAGGAATTTCTGGTGCTGGTGTAGCCGCATATGTGGAATCTTGGTCGCAGAAGTGACTTTGCAGATCTAGGCTCTTCATCGTAGAAGCAAATTTGGACTGGAGGGGCAGAAGCCGTAGGTGCAAGGAGCTGAGCACATATGTGCAATTGCAGGTATGGTCCCTGAGCGCAGATGCGCGACCGCAAAAGCGGATTTTTTTGTCGCGGATATGACGGGTGCTGGGTCAAGGTGTTTTCACAGAAGCGTAAATTTTTCCGCAAAAGCGACGTCGCAGGTGCGATGGGAGTGTCGCATATGCGGAAAGTCCTGTGCAAAAGCTATAAAATCGAGGGTTTTATTCATTTTAACATATTTTGAGTTGTGGAGCTCGAATTTGGGCAATTTCGAAGGCAATTTTTACCACATGGATTGGGGTAAGTGTTCTATAATTGATTTTTAAATATATTTCATGAATCTATCTTCATGTTTTGGCATTTGATTGATGATTTCAAGAGAGAAATTAGGGGTTTTTGCCTAAAATTTTATAGAGTTTTTGGGTTTTGAACATCGATCCGGAGTCAGATTTGAATGAAACTAGTATGGTTGGATTCATAATTGAATGGGTTATTGGACTTCGTGAGTTTTATCGGGTTTTGAGATGCTGGCTCGGGTTTGACCTTTTGGTTGACTTTGGGATTTTGAATAAAGATTCCACCTTTATCGATTGGGTTTCTTTCCTTTGGCATTATTTGATATTCTTGAGTTGCTTTTAGCTAGTTTTGAGCCGTTTGGAAGTCAGTATGCACGGGGTGGCATTTTGATAGTATTGTTGGCTTACTCGGTATTAGATTTGGCTTATTCGAGATAAGTAACACTTCTAAACTTGGTGTTGAGGGTATGAACACCCTGAATATACGTGTTATGTGTTTGGTGTTGAGGTGACACACATGCTAGGAGACGGGTGCGTGGGCGTGCACCATGTGAATTATGACTCGATTGATCTGTGGTATTGTGTAGTTACCTAACCTTGTTTCTATCCATGAAATATCTACGTGCTAGAGTAATTGAGTTGTGATCCATGTTAGAAACCATGTTTAGGCTATATGCTTATTCTGTTGGGATCCACTGAGGTCATTTCTGTTGTTGAGTTATTTGCTAAATTGCAATTACATACTCCGTCATATTCATTCATTTGCATATCATATTTCAGCCTCTGTTATAACTTGTTGTCACATCATGTTATCATTGTTGGGCTGATTAGCATAAGATTTGTGAGGCGGAGAGACCGGAGAGGATGATGATTGAGTGAGGCCGAGGGCCTGATTGTGAGTGATATTTACAGGATGAGGCTGCACGCCGCAACAGGCTTTATTGATTCATGCTATGATTGGCTTATATTAGCACTTGGGCAGGATCCGCTCCTTCAGAGTCTGACATACCAGCAATGAGAGCAGGTACCTACTGAGTGCGAGTGTCGAGTGACTGGGAAGACAGAGTGACTGGGAGGACTGAGTGATTGGGAGGACTGGATGACTGGGAGGATTGAGTGACTGAGCGTGCCAAGTGAGGTTGACTGCCTCGAGAGCATGGGTTTATCACTGTGGTGCATTACACTTGACATGCATACTTGGCATGTAGGCATAGAGATGCATTTCCTCATGTTGTACGGTATCGTGACATTCATGACTTAACATGCACATTGACATGTAGGCATAGAGATGTACTTTCCTCATGCCATCTGATAATGAAACATCTTATCTGTTGTTGAAAGTTTTTTGGAAAAAATCATAATTTTCTGATATACTCACATTTTTGGTGATTTCGGTGAAAGATTTGGGTTTTACTATTATACCTGAGAAGCATGCCTATTTTCCTTAATTGTGAACGAGCTGAGCATCATAGCTTTGAGTGTTATTTGTACATTTTTCATTATACTATTACAAGCTGTTCCTGACTGTTGGTGTTGGACTCTGACCGTTGTCCAAGCTCGTCACTACTTTCAACCTAATATTAGGTTTGTTACTTATTGAGTACATGAGGTCGATTATACTCATACTATACTTCTGCACCTTGCATGTAAATTTTGGCGTTGATGTTGCTGTGTATGGCGGGAGCTGGCATTGAAGATATACCTGCGTTCCGGTTGTAGCTGCCTCTTGTTAATGGTAGCTGTAGATTTATAAAAATCTGTTTATGTACATTTCGAACAGATGATGTATTTATTTCATACTAGCTTTGTAAACTCTAAATATTAGAAGCTCATGATTTGTACTACCAGTCCTTGGAGAGTTGTATAAAAATTCAGATATTTTATTTTGACCCTTATCATTATCAATATATTATGGTTTATTGTTAATTGGCTTACCTAGCGGATTGAATTAGGTGTCATCACAACTAATTGAATTTTGGGTCATGACATATATAGACCTTAACACTGCTAGAAAAATTAGGGTGGGAAAAAAATTTAGATTTTTACAATATTATTTCTTTGTCAATAGCTGTTGAAAAATAAATGGCATGCATGATAATAATTCAGTTGTGCGTACTGCTTTTGTCTTTTTTCATGGTCTATGTATTCTTGGGTTATTAATTTATTGTCTCTAGCTAACAGAGAGTCTTAATTGGGTTTGCATCTTAAACAAAACTTTTATTTGCATATCGTTATTATTATGTTTTCAAAATTCAAATTAACATGAAATTACTCAAAGGGAATGTCCTTTTAATTTAAGATGCATCTCTCTAAATGAGAAAAAGTTAATTATTCTATCGTAGTCTTAAAAGTTTTTCCCTCTAAACAAGTGATGATTTTTTATTTTGCTAATTGACTTTTGGATTTAAAAAGTTCTTGTGCTCATCCAAAAAGTGGGAAGGGTACTGTTTTCCTCCCGTACAAGGTTAAGGGATAAGGTGAAAAAAGGTTAAGGAATAAAGTGAAATTTAGTGATCATTTAATTATTGAGTTCAACTTATATTTAATTATAGTGTAAAACAAATTTTTACTTTGCCCTGCATATAATTAAAGATTTAAGTTGTACTATACACTAATATGTAAATAATTTTGCCTTAAGCAGGTTACTTAATTGTATTTCAAATTCTTACTCTATTTTTTATGTTGCTATATTATTATAAGATAATTTTAGGGATAATAACATCTTTGGGCTGCCAAAAAAAATAACCGAAAATGTATATGTTCTAAGTATAAATATAAATAAATATATATATATATATATATATATATATATATATATATATATATATATATATATATATATATGATCAGCGTATATATATTTTGTATATTTGGGCTAGCGCCCGTTATTAATTTAGGCCGACGGCCAAAAACAAAAGAAGCCATGTAGTTTTCAAAAATTTAAGCAGCCCGACCCACAAAGTGACTGGTCTTGACAGAATGTTCCCGTTTTTATGGTTTTAGTGAAATGTCCCCTTTTTAACTTGAACACCATAATTTTTCAATTTTTAAAGTTTTAAATTCTTGTTTGGTGGTGATACTGTTAAAATCGTTCGAATGTTGATAACTTACGCTTAAATTTTTAGTTCAAACACATATTTTGGCGATTAACTGTAAAATCTAAAAACTCCATTGTTAGACCTTAGAAAATGTTGAAGAAGACAAAGTGTGTTTGGTGTTATTTGACTAACTTGGTGTTTGGGAATTATTTTTGTTGGTATTTGGATGTTTTGTTTCAAATTTGAGATCATTTAGAACAAATTTGGGACGGTTTGATTGAAATTGAAGTTGCAAATTCAAATAATTCTTTGCTAAAACAACCCAGAAAAAATATGTCAATAGGGTATACTTCGGTCAACAACTTAACATATAGGTAGAGAAAATGTAGCATCAATTTTACCAGTCGGGTAGAGAAATCCTTGAAGAGCAGAAGTATGACAATAGGGTAGACTTCATGAACAACTTAACAGATAGATAGAGTAATAATAGCATCAACTCTACCAATCCGGTAGAGAAATCCAGAGCAAAAGTATAACAATTGGGAGACTTGGATGAATAATTTAATCCGATAGAGAAACTCCTGAAGAGTTGTGTGCGGGTCCGGAATTAATTTTTAAATACCTTCAATTTTGAGGACATTCTGCTAAGACCAACCCAAAAAGTCCCTTTTATGTCAATGTCCGGGTAATTTTACTTGATGTGAATGTTTTATAAAACTTTAAATCCTCATGAGTTTAAATCCATTAAACTTATGAGTATACTTTTTCAACTGTATCCTCAATTCCTTGGCATGTCTGGTCTTTGTTCAACCGCCACTTTTGTGTCGTTTCAACTCTAATGTGAAGAATTCTCAGGTTTATTGGTCTCTTAGATTTTGAAACAGGATTGGATATGAAATTCCAAGACCAACACTTGAAACGGCCCAACTCTCTGAAACAGGATTTTAAAGAGCTCTCTTTTCCCACTTCTCCGCAACAATAAATATTAGGTACGGGCTACGTTTCTACCCTGACTCTATCACAGTTGGCAGGCATTTCTTCCCCTGGTCCTTTTGTTAAAGTTAAGCTACTTGTGAGCATATTGAAGTAAACATCATAGTAAAGTTCTAATAAATAATACTCCTATGTCTTTATTTAATGAAGAAGGTGTGGAATATCTACATATCATTCACTGGAAGATCTGAGTTGTTCAGAAAGCAAGGCAATTAGTTCCTTTGGTAAATATCCTGAGCAAGCAATTGATTTTGTGGATTCTGCTGATATGGAGAAATCATTGACATTTACAACTACCCTTAAAGAATAAATCTTAGATGGGATATACTTGAAAAATTCAAGATGTCTTATTAAGTATCTGAACAGATATGGCTCTAGACCTTTTTTTTTTTTTTTTTTTTTTTTTACAAATTTCTGGCTTTTAGTAAAGACCACAAAACACACTAAACAAGTTCAGGCAGAAACATAACTAGAGACTGGAGAGTGAGCCAAAAATAACAAAAATCTAACTATAAAAATAAATAGAAGTTTGCTTCTACATCTAGTGACTCGAAAACTATTGAGCCAGGTATCTATCTATTTGAAACCAATCTTGGTGTTGGAGGAAGAAGAATGTAACAATGAAGATGCAGAAAAGCTTGTATTATTACTTTGCAAATACAAGCTATGCATCTTTGAAGATGGTCCTCCATCACTAGTACTCTTATTGTCTCCATCTTTGAGGAGCATATCAACTTTCTGGTACTCTTCTTTCTCATGTCTTATCTCTTTGAGCATTGCCGCGACATCCTTCATTGTCGGTCTATCATCTGGCGATGGATTAACGCATAGCATAGCCACTCCTATGGTCTGCATCATCTCCTCAATTTCTGATTCAGGCCTAGCATGTAAACTCACATCCAAGACTTCAGCATTGCCTCTTTTTTGCCTTACCCAGTCCACAATGTGTTGTCCATCTGGTATGGTTGGATCAATTGGTTGCTTTCCTGTTAAAACCTCCAAGACAACAACTCCAAAGCTATAAACATCAGTTTTCTCTGTTATCTTCATCATGTATCCATACTCTGCACAACATGTTTAATACATATGCATTAATTATATAACATCTAATTACAGTGTTGTGTTGAAAAATGGCACTTTGACTTGTGACTAACCTGGTGCTATGTATCCATAGGAGCCAGCTACTGTATTGGAGGATCGTGCAAAATCTCCATCATCGACAAGTTTGGCTAGACCAAAATCAGCAATATAGGGCTCAAAGTCAAGGCCGATGAGAATGTTGTTGGCCTTGATGTCCCTATGAACAATCGGAGGTGTACAATCATGGTGTAAATAAGCAAGCCCTTGAGCTGCACCAAGTACAATCTTGTATCTCAACTCCCACTCCAAGCATCCACCACTTCGTTCGTGTAGAACGCTACCCAGGCTTCCGTTAGGCATGTAGTCATACATGAGCAACCTAGTGTTTTGATTCCAGCAGCAGCCTAAGAACCTCACGATGTTCTTGTGACGGATTGAGCCAAGGGTTTTTACCTCAGTTGAGAAAGAATCACGAACTCCTCCACTAACTCCAGACTTTGAATTTTGACAGTTATATCCTGTTGCCAATGTGGTACACCATAGCTTCTTGACTGCAATTGCTTCACCATTTTCAAGTTCTGCACGATAAACAATTCCCGAGCATCCTTTTCCAATCACATTGGATTCCTCTAAGCATCTCAAAATTTGTTCAACGGAAAAATTCAGTTTCTGGAATGGGGTAAACTTCCAGGGTGATGAATCACCTCCTCCCAATTCAGAATCAGTATCTTCTCTGCTCATTTTTCTCAGTCTATAAACTGCCAGCATCCCAAGGATTGCCAAGGCTACAGTCACTACCGTAAGAAGTGCAATTGCCAATTTCAGCCTCCATGACCGTCTTACATTGCTATATCTCATCATTCCCCCACCTCCAGCACTGCTCAAGAAACAAGAATCATGTCCCAAGGAGCACAAGCCTTTGTTGCCAGCCAACTCTGCTGCCGATAATTGCCTGAACAACTTGTTATCAGGGAGGTAGCCGGTGAAATTGTTGTAGGAAACGTTCAGGGAAACCAGATTTTCAAGACCTGAAAGGGCCAATAAGTCTCCTTCGAGCTGGTTGTGGGAAAAATCTAGTGCTGAAAGTTTGTTCAAGGTGGATATCTGTGGTGGGATTACCCCACTCAAGACATTCCAGCTTAAATTCAAGGCAATGTCAAGTGCCTGTATGTCAAACAATTCCACTGGCATGTTTCCTGAGAGCTCATTGCTGCTTAGATCAAGCAGTTGAAGGCTTGAGCAATTGCCTAGAGTTGGGGGAATCGATCCAGAGAAAGCATTCTTACTAAGAACAAGTCGGTTAAGGGAAGTAAGTTGACCATAGCTAGCTGGAATCTGACCGCTAAACTGATTCAAGGAAACATCCAAAACCTCAAGCCTACTGAGAGAAGAAAGAGAGCTAGGTAAAGTGCCACTTAGAGTGTTATTTGATAGGTTCAGCATTTGCAGTGCATTGCAATTGCCAATCTCCTCAGGAAGCGATCCTTTAAGATGATTCTCAGAAAGATCAAGAAAACTAAGGTTGTCTAGATATCCTATTTCTCTTGGAATTTGTCCACTAATTTTATTGCTAACAAGTCGTACACGTATAAGAGAACTACAATTACCTATCTCAGGAGGGATAAAACCAGAAATATCATTTGAAATCAAGAGAAGCTTGGTTAAATTAGTTAACTGAAAAAGGGCAGGGGGTAAACTACCAGTGAGAGAATTGTGTGATAAATCCAAAGCTTGTAGGCTTCTGCAACCAGCCAATGCAGGAGGAATGCTTCCCTCAAGCTTGTTCTGCCAAGCAAAGAAGACATTTAACTCCTTCAACTGCCCGATTTCCGGAGGAATTGAGCCTGATATTTGATTAGTGTCCATTTGCAGCTGTACCAGATTTGTGGCATTAGAAAGAACAGATGGGATTGAACCAGAAATGTTGTTGTTACTAATCATCAACTCTTGAAGATTAGTAAGATTCCCAAAAGTCCAAGGTATGCTTCCACTTAAAAAATTCAAAGAAAGATCAAGAATGACCAAGCTTTTACAGTTCCCAATTTTATCAGGAATTGGACCATCAAGATTATTTTGCCAAAGCAGCAACTTTTCCACTTTCTGAAGCTTTCCCAACTCTGCTGGCATTGAACCTGACAAACTATTTTGGTACAAATACAAGTCAACTAGCTCTGAGCAGTTGCCTATTTCTGGTGGTATTTGGCCAGAAAGCATTGTAGTATATATTGACAAAACTTGAAGCTTTTTCAAATTACCCAATGATGAAGGAAGAGAACCTGAAATTTTAGTGTCAGCAAGTCCCAATACTATCAAGTTGTTGCAATTTCCAAGCTCAACTGGGATTTTCCCATCAATATCTTTGTTCCCTCCTGCTCTTATAACTTCCAAAACTCCAAGTTTTCCCAGTTCAGCAGGAAGATTCCCACTAAGCATATTGTCAAAAATAACAAGATTTTTCAGGTTAATGCAATTGCCAACCTCTACTGGGATTTCCCCCGTCAGTTGATTGGAGTTCAAAATCAAATCTTGAAGGTTTTTCAGCTTACCAATAGTTTCTGGAATGCTACCAATAAGACTATTTGAACTGACATCAAGTGTTATAAGTGAAGTGCAATCTCCAATGTCAAGTGGGATTGTTCCAGTGAGATTAGCACCAGAAATGGTTAGTTTTTGAAGGGATTGTAGAGAGGAAAGATTGGAAGGAAAAGGAAGAGCCAACTGAATGGATTGAATATCAATTTCTGTTACAAAAAGATGAGAAGAACAAACTATATGAGACCATTTACAAGGGTTGAGGTCTGAAGGATTCCAGTTTGAGAAGTCAGTAGGAATTGGTGAAGTAGTGGAATGAAGCCAAGAAAATAGCACATGAACTTCATTGTTTGCAGCATTCGAGGAAAGAGTAAAATCATGGAATAGAAGAAAGGTGAGGAAGACAAGAAGATAATGGTGATTTGGGGGGTTCAAGAATTGCCTCGACATTGGCATTTGCAATGGCATCAACTTCCAAACCACAATCTTCTTAGGTGAAATGCATTGGCTCAATCTTAAAGAAAGGAGTTTTTTTAGGATTCACTCAAAATGGATGTTGTGTGTTTGCTATTTGCTAATGTTATAGACGCAATTCAAGTGGGATTTATGAATATAGTAGTAGCATGTAGCAGAATCTAGCTTTGCAGGGAAGCAAGAAAAGAAGAGACAAAAGAAAGAAGCAACAATAATTAGTGGAGTATTAAAGATTTGAAATGGCCACAAACAACTCCACCATCTTTTCACCTCGGGGTTCTGTGTTTACTCTACATTATTATTAGGAAGTACTATAATGTTAATGAAATGAATATGTAAAGGGAGCATTGAAAGATTTTTCCACGCTACAAGCAGATCCCACCATGTGTTGTTGCATTGTTTTCCTCAAAGCTCAATAGATGACATAGTTGGTCTTGTTTTGGTATCTGAGCTCAATGCCCCTCTCTCTCTCTCTCTCTCTCTCTCTCTCTCTCTCTCTCTCTCTTTGCCTTATTGATGCTTCTACCATTTTCTCTTAAAGAAAGTTAGAGAAAGAAGAAAAAAAACAAAACAAATGAGCACTTCTCTTGGAACTCAGCTATGTGCGTTAAATTTGCTGAATGTCGTTTCTCCTTAATGCCATTAGCATTTTCCAACTGTGAGATGTTAGAAAACGAGGCATTTTCTTTGCAGAAAGAAAAGAACATGAAATGATAAAATGTTTGGTTGAGTGCTAGTGCCACGAGGGGATACTTTGGCAAAAAAAAATTTGTGTGTTTACAACAAACCAATGACAAAAATCTCAAGTAAAAACTTTCATCATTTAACAATTTATATGTAGCTCGCGTTTGTCCCTAAGTTTTTTATTTTACTTTTTTCCAAAAAATATTTTGAAAATATTATTCGGTTATAAATAGTGGCCAGTTTTTAGGTAGTTGTTGAATATGAATTTTTCAAGTTTCAAAAAGTGAGTTATAACTAGTTTTTAAGTTTTTGAAATTTTTTACTCACAAAACTCCAACTTCTTTTCAAGTTAAATGCATGTATAAATACAGTTTCAACTTTCAAAAACTATTTTTCATCTATCTTTAAAAACTTCTTCTTCTTTTTTTTTTTAAAGTTTCAACCAAATCTATAAACGCTAATATAGTCTTACTTTAATTCTTAACTCTTTTAAAATAATAACTTGGTTTATGTACACTAAATATATGTCAGTAAGTATTTTCTAGATTCCTAATGCAACAATTTTATTTAGTGTATGTTACATATAAATTTAAAACTGTATATAATAGTATACATAGAGAGTGAGCAACGTATTAATGCGTGTTTTAAACACAAACGATGAAGATACATTTGCTCTTGCAGTGGTGCAGTTACCTATTACTAACATGTATGGAAAATCAAGTTCTTAGTGTAAAGGTAATTAGCAGTGATAAGGTTATTCATTTCAATATTCTTTTAACCAATTTGGGAACGTTCAACAATATAAAGTTAGGTGATTTTTCGGCAGGGGCAGATCTAACATAATAGCATGGGGTTCAATTGAACGCATGATTTTTAACGCAGCGTAAAAATGATTTTAAATTTATAACAAAGAGTAAATATGAACTCATAACTCTAAAAGTATAATGAGTTCAATATTAGAAATCCCAAAAGTTGAACCCAAAAAATTTAAATCTTGAATCACTTTTTATTTATCGGGTCGATATGCATCTTGACTCTGATCTTAATCTTCTTACTTCTTCGTAACAAAGAAATATATTGCGATTCTTCCATCCTTAATAAGAAGTTTCGAAGATAATAGATGGTTAAAAAAATAGTAGTATAGAATAAGGGGAGGACAGTGAGGTAAATTAAGGGCAGTTAAGGACCCAGATTTTAAGGCCAAATCATGTTACAGTAGAGTGTAGAGAGGTTCATTTTTTCTACCATACCTCTGACGACACACAGCTGCTATCATGTGGGGTATGACTTTTAACATATACTCCTATAGTAGTAGTAATTAAGTTGGATTATTTAACAGGAAAGTATGGTACATATGATTTCATATTAGGTGGTTACAATATTACCTTGACTGTGCCCTTAAAAAGCTAAAGGTTAAAATAAATATTAGAGAGCAAAAATTGCTGAACCTAAGCCCTAACTTCTAGGACTTACCTTGGGAACATCCCACTACGGAATCTTTACCTCATTTTTGTTTGTTAACATCACGTTCGCCATATCCGAACTCCTATTAAATATTTTTTCAAAAGCTAGGTCTTCTTTTTTCTTATTTTATAATGATAATACTCACTGAGTTTTAATAGCGAAAAATAAATAAAAATCAATGTGTTGAAAGTTTGTTCCTAGCCAACACCTTCATGAAAATACTGTTGGGATATATACTATTAGTCATGTATTTGGTTTAGATATAATATTTATTATGAAATAATTATTTATTCTATTTTAATAAAATTTTAAATAGATCATATATTAGTCTGTGTCCTTTGCTTATATAGTAGATGATTTCGTGTATAGAGTTTAGCTTATACTCGGAAGATTAAATCATAGGTCCTTATAAGTATAAAGTTTGAGTTCACAATCTAATGATAGAATTGGACAAACCGTCATGGATGATTGTAGCACAAAATTAAATATAATTTATCTTGATTATGGGAATGGTTTAACTCCAACTTCTTGTGCTAGTACATTTTGTATGTATTGAATGGACCAAGTAGATATAAGTATTTTAGACTGACTTAATAAAATAAACTCTCTAGCCATTAAATATACTTATACTCTTAATCTTGATACAATAATTATTACATGTGTATATTATTATTATTTTAATTTACTAAAAGGCGAGATTCTTTCGTGCGTCAATATGCCCGGTAAATTGAATAATAATAATGTACATTGGCGAAGTAATATTTAGTCGGTGGACTACATGTCTCGATTTATAGATTGATGATATACCTTTATGAAAGCTTATAAGTTTTCATGTGTAAACCCGGCCGGTGAATTTTGTATCTGACACATGAAATAAGTTAAGCGAAAGTCAAAAGGAAGTAATCAATAAATTAAATTGTCAGTAATTTAATTTAATTGATTAGTATCTGGATCTTACAATGGGGAGTTAAATAATATTTAATGGATGAATTTGGAAATCGAATAAGGAATGCATTTACGAATTTTTAGTGGAATAATTCGTAATTAATTATGGTAGATATTAATCTCGAAAATTAAAAAATTAATTTCATAATTGGAAGTCGTATTAATTAAATTATGTGGTCCCTGCTGTGCCTAAATAATAAGAAATAAAGCAATCCTTTTTCTGGTGGAAAATAAAACTCAACAGGTTTTGAAAAAGGGTTTTAACCCTTAAAACGTGTGCTATAAATACATAAGGTTTTTTACCTAGTGGAAGAAGACATGGGGTCTGAAATTTCAGTCATATTTCCTAGAAATTTCGCCCACACAAAATTATAATTTTTGGATATTATTTAGGTAACACAATAGAAGACCGTGGAACGTTCGAAAATCGTGATCGTGCGGGTGGTAAAGATTTCATTGAGTTGATGTGTAATTGGAGGCTCACATGATAGAGGAGCTTTGTTCATGCTTCAAGAGGTAACCCGTGAAATTCCGTTTATACTAGTTGTCTAGATTACATGTGATTTTGATACTGAGATTGCTTCAGCTGCTTATAATAATTCATTAATTGGTATCAGAGCCCACTCACATCTAATTAGATAACTAGATTTTTCATGAAACAAAAATATCATATTTATGTGCGTTTTTGAATTACATGTATATGTTATTTTTTGAAAACTACACTGTTGTTTTGTGAATTAACTGTGTGAAAATTTTGAATTATTCTTGTAATCATGAGATATTAATTTTTTATTGATATTTAATTAGGATGATCTGGATTTTTTTGCTATACCCTAGAAAAACGCAAAACTTAATTTTGATCGAATTGTCGGTGTTTTCGGAGGTCAACGAACTTGACGGACTCCGATTGAGCCGAAATTCGGTGAGTCCATCGAAAACGATGTGGTGAGAAAAACTCACTGCTTTGCAATGAATCATGTTATTTTTCGGCGTTTTGAGGTCGTTTGGATTGTGTTTTGGATATTTTTTTATTTTTTGAAAATTATTTCTTAATAATTTTAATTTGGTTTTAATACAATAGTGGTGGGGATGACACTTCATGGTCTCGATGATAAAATATTAGTGATATAATAGATATACATATTGGCTATTAGTAATAGATATGAAGTTGTATTGAATTCCGGAGCAGAGGTGTAGCATTTTATTAACTAGGTCTTACAAAGTATACTTGATATTGTATGAAGATATAATTATTTTGTAAGAGAGTGAAATCCTCTGTTTGATATCATGGATGACTAATGATTGATGCATTTGGCATATTTGTACATAAAAAAAAAATTCAAATTTTGATTTATGCTTTTATGCCCTACGTGATTATTAGTCTTGAATTTTCGATGAAAAATTTTATTCTCTGGTTGGAGGTTGTAATTAAGTGAAATATGATGGTATTTTGTATGAGTTTTATATTATTGGCATGGCTTTTAAGCTATGGTCCATAATCTGCCATAAAATAATTTTATGAACTACATGTATCTTCACTCGTATATTGAGAATTTTTTGAGTAATAAATAGTTACCACTAAAGTGGTTTGTTTATTTGAACTCATGAAAAATTCTTAATAAATTGGTACACGTAAAATAATTTTTATTTATGGATTGAGAAATATGATTAATAAGTAGGATCCACAAAATAGTTTATTTATTTGAGTATTTAAAATCTGCTTAATGTACCATGTGAAAATTATCCTTGATAAATCTACATTAATGGTGAAGGTTTTTAACTGGAAAAGAATTTTATCTTAGGGTACTAGTGATACCAACTCCATCCATGAGAAGAGATATTGGGGTTTTCGCCGAACGGGAGAAAATATAATATGTTAGGTTCTTGTGTGTTTAATAAAAGGATAATTTATTGCAAAAGGAGATATTATATATCCTAGAAATAGGAAGAACATAATATATGCCTTGAGCTCATAGTATAATTATAAGGAGAATAGAAATCAATATCATATTTATTTTAATTCATGAAACTGCTTAAAACGGTTACTCTCCGAGTTTGGTTACAGGCTGGTGGTCATGAATTTGACGAACTTCGATTGACCTGAAACTTGGTTGTATGAGTTTTATATTATTGGCATGGCTTTTAAGCTATGGTCCATAATCTGCCATAAAATAATTTTATGAACTACATGTATCTTCACTCGTATATTGAGAATTTTTTGAGTAATAAATAGTTACCACTAAAGTGGTTTGTTTATTTGAACTCATGAAAAATTCTTAATAAATTGGTACACGTAAAATAATTTTTATTTATGGATTGAGCAATATGATTAATAAGTAGGATCCACAAAATAGTTTATTTATTTGAGTATTTAAAATCTGCTTAATGTACCATGTGAAAATTATCCTTGATAAATCTACATTAATGGTGAAGGTTTTTAACTGGAAAAGAATTTTATCTTAGGGTACTAGTGATACCAACTCCATCCATGAGAAGAGATATTGGGGTTTTCGCCGAACGGGAGAAAATATAATATGTTAGGTTCTTGTGTGTTTAATAAAAGGATAATTTATTGCAAAAGGAGATATTATATATCCTAGAAATAGGAAGAACATAATATATGCCTTGAGCTCATAGTATAATTATAAGGAGAATAGAAATCAATATCATATTTATTTTAATTCATGAAACTGCTTAAAACGGTTACTCTCCGAGTTTGGTTACAGGCTGGTGGTCATGAATTTGACGAATTTCGATTGACCTGAAACTTGGTAGATTCATCGAAAACGATCTAGTGAGAAAAACTCACTGCTATGCAATGAATCATGCTGTTTCTCAGCATTTTGAGGTCGTTTAGATGTGTTTTCAAGCAGTTTATTAAATTAAATTTGTTATAAGTATGAAAAATAATTCTTTATATATCAGCTATAGTTGTGTTAAATCTGAAACATGATGACACATGATGATTTAACTTGATATGATATATAGAATGCAAATCACATGGATTTAATCCTAAATACGCCGAGAATAATTTATTCGAATTTGGTCTAGTTTTTTCGCGATCGTGAATTTCACGATCTCCGAATGACCTGAAATTTGGTAGGATCATCGAAAATGATCAGTTAAGAAAACTCACTGCCATGCAGTGAATCACATCGTATTTTGACGATTCGGGATCCTTTAGATGAGTTTTCTTGGAGGTTTGGCGGATTAAAATGTGATTTGCGTATGAAAAGTCATTCTTTCTGTCATTTTATTTATATCTAATCTGGAACATGATAACACATGTTGATTTGACATGAATTGGTATGTGATAAGAATGTAATTCATATTTTAAATTCTTAAAAAATGTTTAAAATGGTAATTTTTCAAACTTGGTCGCAGCTTTGGAGATTGTGATTTTAACGGTCTCCGATTGATTTGAAATTTGGTAGGTCTATTAGAAACAACCCAGTGATCAATACTGCACTGATATGCAGTGAAAAACGTTAATTTTAGCGTTTTAAGACTGTTTAAATAGGATTTTGAGCATTTTTTTTAATTATGAAACTTATCCTCAGAGAAAAGTTTGTGGTTGTGATCAAGTGGTGATAAAAATTAACCCCTATGGTCTTCACTTTTTATTTAGAGTGCGATAATAAATTTACGCATTGACTTTAGGTCTTTTTCCATATCAGATAAATTTATTATGAACTCACTGGGTATAGATACTAGTTATTGATAACTTGTATTGACTTTCTATCTGAGTTTAAGGGTTGAATCAATTTTGTAATTAACATACAATCATGATTAAGTGGTGATAGAAATATATTTCTATGGTCTTCCATTATTAATTTCAAGTGAGTAATAAATTTACGCGTTGACTTTAGGTCTTCCTTCATATCGGATAAATTTATTGTAAGCTCACTAGGTGAAATACTAGTAATTGATATCTTGTACTTGCTCTCCATCTGAGTACACATGTTAGACTAATGGAACTAGAGCTATTAATTATGATGTTCACTTGACTTAAATTAACAGTATATTCTCCATCTGAGTTGGGTCTGTTTTAATTATTAGAGTGAATAATCTAGCGTTATATATGTATGTTGCATGAGTAATTCTTTTCCCATTAAAATTGCTATTCAAGATGCATGAATACATAAATATGTAGTGCGTTTAAAATTTTCGTATTAAATGGTTATATACAATTGACTGAAAATAATAGTATACTCTCCATCTGAGTTGGTTCTATTTATTTTGGGATTGTATAATTCTTGCATTATGTAATATACTTTGCATGAATGATTCTTTTCCCATCGAAATTTATTATTCGAGATGCGTGTATGTATATAAATATTGAATACAGTCTGAATTTTATTATTCAATGTTTTGACTTATTATGATATATTTAATATTTTTGTCTCAACTCCACAATGACTTTATGCAATTTGTCGTATTACTTGTTTAAATTTTCTTTTGATAGTGATAAGATATTAATTTATAGGATGCAATATATGTACCTTTTGTTAGAAGGAATTTAATTCTGATTTCTGGGAAAAATAAGAAATGGATATTTATTTTATGTTTCGAATAACTCTTGAGTTATTGAGCTTGATAAATATTTTATCTCTTTTGGTACATGAATGCATGACCTTGTTATTTTATATTAATGTCTCTCCTGAACAGAACAATATTAGTCTACCTCATAAGAGATATGTTCTTCAAATTGAATAAAACTTATCCGTGCACTTTTGTCTATGTCATATTAATTCGGATAGGATTTCAAGTTGGTCAAGGATGGACCTTAAGGTTCATTGAAATTAGAGGCACTACCAACTTGTGGATCCTGTTTGGAAAGAAATTTGACTAAAGGATGTTTCCCTTCGAAAGGAAATAAAGCTAGTGATACGCTAGAATGAATCCTTTCTGATTTGTATGGTTAAATGAACATACTAGTAAGAGATAGTTTTGAGTATTTTTTGTGACGTTTATAAATGATTACTCAAAATATTAATATATTTATTTGATGTATCGTAAGTCTTAATGATTTAAGTAATTCAAGTTTTCTAAGACTTAAAACGGAGAAGCACCAAGAAAATATATTAAGTTACTGCAATTGGATTGTAGTGGCAAGCACCTCTCTAAAGAGTTATTTTGTTACTTATCAGAATAAGGGATTACATCTCAACTGTCTACACCGTAAACTCCATAATAGAGTGGTGTGGTAGAAAGAAGAAATAAGTCTCTTTTGGACATGGATAGATTAATGAAGTGTTAATCAGATTTGCCTTATTCGTTTTTGGAATATTTCCTAGAAACTGCAAATTACATTCTGAATTTAGTTCCTTCTAAGTTAGTACCTGTGATATCTATAGAACTGTGGACTGAATGTAAGCTCAATCTGTGGCATGTTCAGATATAGGATTGTCCAGCAAATGTGCTGAAAGGGAAAGTGGATATGTAAGTCGGAACTAAGAATGAATAGGTGCATGTTCATTGAATATCCAAGAAAACGATTGGAGGTTTCTTTTATGTCCAAAAGAAAATAAAACAATTGTTAAAATAAATATAGTTTTCTAGATAAGGAATACTTAATAAACCATGTTCCTTGAAGTAGACTAGTTTTATAAAAACTAGGCAAAGAAATAATTAGATTTTCAAGAACATCAAAACCCAAAACGTCAGAATTGACGTTCCATTGCATTTAAGTAGCGGGAAAACGTTAATAGGCAGAATATGCCTTTATCGAGTGGGAGTAATGTTTGAACAGTGAACATTATAGCAAGAAGTCGCTAATATTTCAATACAGTAAGGTAATGAAGGTAATATTAATAGTACTTCCTCGTAATGGGAGAATACTAAGGAAAATCATAGTTAGGTGTACACTCTTGGGATAGATTTGGTAACAGGATCCCTAGAAGAGTTTAATACCAAACTAGATAGTGACGACAAAGAACTACTGGACAAAGATTGCATCATAAAATAACTTGGCAAGATTCTTTAACAAAACCTTATTTGGTGAAGACTTTTTAATAGTCATGTAAAAAGAATGCCTGGGAAAGTTGTAGATGCATGGTTATGAGTCTAAGTGGGAGATTGTAGGGGCATATACTATTAACCATGCGTTTGGATATAGTATATTCTAACAATTATCATGATTAGAAGTCTAAGTGGGAGATTGTTGGGATATATACTATTAACCATGATTTTGGTTTAGATATAGTATTTATTATGAAATAATTATTTATTCTGTTTTGATAAAATTTTAAGTAGATCATATATTAGCCTGTATCATTTACTTATATAGTAGATGATTTAGTGTATAGAGTTTAGCTTATACACGGAAGATTAAATCATCAGTCCTTATAAGTATAAAGTTTGAGTTAACAATCATGGACAAACTATCATGGATGATTGTAGCACAAGATTAAATATAATTATCTTGATTATGGAATGGTTTAATTCCAACTTCTTGTGCTAGTACATTTTGTATATATTGAATTGACCAAGTAGAGATAAGTATTTTATACTGACTTAATAAAATAAACTCTCTAGCCATTAAATGTACTTATACTCTTAATCTTGATATAATTATTAGTAGCTGTCTATATTATTATTATTATTATTTTAATTTATTAAAAGGCGAGATCCTTTCGTAGGTCAATATGCCTGGTAAATTGGATAATAATAATGTATATTAGCAAAGTAATATTTAGTTGATGGAATCCATGTATCGGTTTAGAGATTGATGATACACCTTTATGAAAGCTTATAAGTTTTCATGTGTAAACCAGCCGGTGGATTTTGTATCCGACACATAAAATAAATTAAGCAAAAGTCTAAAGGAAGTAATCATAAATTAAATTATCGATAATTTAATTTAATTGATTAGTATCTGAATCTTACAACGGGGAGTTAAATAAGATTTAATGGATGAATTTCGAAATCGAATAAGGAGTGCATTTACGAATTTTTAGTGGAATAATTCATAATTAATATGGTAGATATAAATTTCGAAAATTAAAAAATTAATTCCATAATTGGAAGCCTTGTTAATTAAATTATGTGGTCCCTGCCGTGCCTAAATAATAAAAAATAAAGAAAGTCTTTTTTCTGGTGAAAAAGAAAATCCAACAGGTTGTGGAAAACGGTTTTAACCTTAAAAAGTGTGCTATAAATACATAAGGTTTTTCATCTAGTGGAAAGAGACATGGTGGCCGAAATTTCAGTCATATTTTCCTAAAAATTTCGCCCACACGAAATTGTAATTTTCGGATATTGTTTTGGCAACACAATAGAAGATTATAGAACATTTGAAAATCATGATCGTGCGGGTGGTAGAGATTTCATTGAGTTGATGTGTAATTGGAGGCTCACGTGATAGATGAGCTTTGTTTACGCTTCAAGAGGTAACCCGTGAAATTTTATTTATATTAGTTGTCTAAATTATATGTGATTTTGATACCGAGATTGCTTCAACTGATTATAATATTCCAACAAGTACTTATATTCTTTGAACTATACCATATCTTTTAATGCTTACTTCACTAATAACATGTAAATCCTCGTAATACTACACCTAGCCCAAAAGAATTTCAAAGTTGTAGAATTGCCTATTATTTCACACATAAGAAGGAATAGAGAAACCAACAAGACAACTAGTGGTCAGTAGACCTAGGATTCAAAGTTGTGAAATTACGGTTTGACTTGTGCATGATGATTAATGAACAGCCCCTTCGAAGAATTAGAATAGCCATTTCATTTCTTGGCAAAATATTGTTATAAAGAAAAGAGTAGTTCTTGATAAGGTATGGGCTCCGACAAAGCCGAATAAGTGAGTGGTATTTTAATTGGGAAAATATAAGCAATGTTCATTTATACTTAGCTTATTATAAAAATAGATCAATTTATAAAATTTATTAATATAGCCAACTAGATTTGTAGTTAAAAAAGATTAAATTTTTGTTTTCTTTTGAGTGGATGTTATTAGAATAGATTGGATACATCTTAAAGAGCTTGAATCTCAGTTTTGGGATGATTTGGTGGAGTTTTGAGGTAGTTTGAATTGAAAATTTGAAGTAGAAGATGAACATAAAAACAATGAGAGGTGTATCACACTGTGTATCACATATGTATCATCTTTTTATCAAATATGTATCACATGTATATTCACGTATACCTCCGTGTGAGATACATGCGTAATACATGTGCGCAGAAGAATTTTTTAAACTCGATTTTAACTATGAATTTTGATACCAAATTTGTCCAAATCACCTCTAATCTTCCTTACATTTTGTACATTGACTCATTTATATGTTTTCAATGAATCTCAACCATACCCATTGAAAAAAGTTCCTTTTTGCTTAGATTTTTGGGATCTTGTACACACACACACTCACACACACACACACACACACACACACACACACACACACACAC